>JAQPPZ010005785.1:0-56197 GCA_028583015.1 Wollemia nobilis | reverse complement strand
TAGGATGAATCTGCAGATAGCCAATGCTCATGCACACAGACCAGAACTATCAATTTTAAATCTTAAAACTAGGTGATTTAAATAATTCTTAATGAAGAACACAAGCTTATACTGAGAGGGGGGGGTGAACAGTATAAGACCTCTTTTTACTTTTTCCTTTATACTTCAAAATAGTAAAGCAATATACCCAAATAAATATCAAAAGCAATGCATAATATCATCCATAAAGTGACGCCAATTTTAACGTGGTTCACCCAGAATGGTTGGGCTACGTCCACAAAAATTTTCTCTAAAAGTTATCTCAAAGTTCTTTGGGAATCCTTCCCAATTACAATGTTTATGAGCCTCGGCCCAAAGGAGATACCTTCCCCCCATTAGAATTTATGAGCCTCTGCTCAAAGGAGATACCTTCCCCCAATCAAAATTTATGAGCCTCTACTCAAAGGAGATACCTTCCCTCTCTGCTCTGGAAATGATCCCTCAGAAGATCAACTACCTCCACCTCTTGCTAGCACGTGGAACTCCTTTCCACCGAAGACCTCATATCCTCAAATCTTAGCCTAAGAGACCTCTGCCTTCTATGATCACGTCCACAGTAGCTCAGCAACCTATACCAAACACAGTCATTCAGTCTAGTACAAGTCTTCCTCTGTCTGTCAGATCTGTCCAACTCTTGAACAAATCAATCCTCTCGCATACAAGCCTTCTCAAAGACTTGCCAAATCTGTCCTCAGGTTCTTCTCATAGAACTAATGCACCTCTGTCCTCAATTTCTCTGATAGAACTATCAAACTCAGCTCACAAGTCCTCTGCTAGGACCTATCCAAATCTGCTCACAAGTCCCCACCAAAACCTGTCCAAAAACTACTCACAAGTCCCCACCGGAACCTGTCCAAAAACTGCTCACAAGTCCCCATCGAAACTTGTCCAAAAACTGCTCACAAGTCCCCACCGGAACCTGTCCAAAAACTCAGCAAACTCACCAAGAAAACTTTCTTAGTAGGAAATCACAAAGTGAATTGTTAGAGACCCAATGTGATTTTTCAAACTCATAGAAGCATAAAGAGAATTGTTAGAGACTCAATATGTTCTATACTCAACTCCCAATCTCAAAACTCAACTCAAATCAACTCAGCTCAATCTCAATCTCAAATCTGAAAACTCAACTCAATATCTGAAATGGATAGGATAGAATGCTTTCTTTCAAGAACATGAAACCCCAACAATTTCCAACTATGCAAATAATCACATAACAATGATACTCATGTTCTTTTCACCATCAATTAGGGCTTCAACAACAATGCTCATCAACCAAGGTTCAATCAACACCATTTAACTCAAAACACAACCTTGAAGCATTTCACAATCAACATTAGAAAAGGAAACAAGTAGAACTCCTTTTCTCTCCAACATTATTTGAACAAAAAGCATCCACCAACTCAAATCACCAAGCACAAAACAAATTTTCAAATCATCAACAAAGAAGTAAGCCCAACACTTTAACCAAGTAAAGAATAGCTTGATTATAACCAATTTAATGAAAGCTAATGTCAATCTCAAAGCTGCCCACTTAAGGTTTCACACTTTCACACAAGAAGCAATTATAACCTTAAAACATCATGCTTTCATTTCCATAATCAACCAAAAGCACTCTCAACATTACAAGAAATATTTATCCCTTATACACCTTATTTCTCCCTTTTAGTCTTATCAACAATAATTTTTATCTCTCATAAGAATGCAATAAGATAATGCAAACAACACCTTAAAAATAATTTTATCAAAATAAAGCAAGTTTCAAACTCCTTATAACTCCTAAGCTATTTTTCTCTCTAATAAAATTCCTCCATCCGCAAAATACACTAGCAAAAATTAATTTTGAAAATACCTTGGCCAACACCAAAAATCGCGCTATGGAGAAATTGCGCATGAGCTCTAACACCACCCGCTGCGTCCACTTCAACAAAGAAAAACCCTTTTGCGTTATTCGAACGTGAAACCTCCCGTTCGGGTAGCGTGCCAATAGCCTAGCCGCTATCGGTGTGCCAAAGGCATCCGATGAGGTATGAACCTCACTTTGTTTCCCTTGTACCTTCTATGCTAGGGCTAAAATAAACAACAGGCCTCCCTGTATTTTGACACAAATGACGATGACAAAACCTTACAGAGGATACAAAACATGAACGGTGGATATCCGAACAACGGATCACAAAATCTCAGCGAAGAAGAAATTGAACATCAGATCGCGAAATCACAACGAGCAACACTTTTTGAAAATGCGGATGGGATAATCTTTGATCTTCATCGTGGGAGATTTATATGCATATTTCCCATAAACTCTTGACATCGACGAGGAGTTTAACATGTCGACGGAGGTCTTGGCTAGTGCCCACAATCTTAGAACATAGCGCCATCAAAGTTAAGACATTTGCGCCATGGGTTAGGAGAACCCAATGCAAACAATAAATTAATATTTATTTAAAAATAATTAAAAGGAACCTTAACAAGGTTTTTAATTATTAAATAAATACTTCCTCCTGGACCCAAATGCATTAAACTAATGCATCCACCTGTAATCTTTAAACCTACCAACTTGGGGTTTACAAAAGACCTTTGAAACTGTCATGCCGTAACCTTCATCAAAACAAGTTATTTGACATCAAATCAAATTCCTTCAAGATTTTCTTGACATCAATGACAACTTATACACTTGAGCAAATGCAATGTACCCAAAGTACCCAAAATTGCCAACAATCTCCCCCTTTGTCATTGATGGCAAACCTTTACTGAAAACACTTCTCAAGAGCCAAAACTGAAATCAACTGTACTAACAATTGACCAACTGTGCCCACAACTGAGAATCTTCCTTTGAAGTTTTGCTCAACCTGACTTGAAGCTATCCTCTTCACTTTGAAGCTCTCCCCCTTACTCATATCTCTCCCCCTTTGTCATCAATGGCAAATGGTCACCTTTGGGGCTCGGGACTAAGAATGAGCCTCTTAGCTTAGTCCCTCCCCCACCTCCTGATGAGGTGATTAATTATGGGGTGGGAGTAAAACTCCCATTAGGCACTGATCATCATCAGCGTCTATAAATTCCTTGTCGGGCCTTCTCTTGAACTCTTTGCCCATATTCCTATTCTTGTCACTATTCTTGTTCTTGTTCTCATCCCTATTATTGTCCATGCCTTGATCCTTGGACCTGATCATGCCACTGTTCCTGTTCCTGTATTCTAGAATTTCAGCTCTACACTGTCTGATTATGTGACCTTCATTGTTGCACTTGAAACACTTGACGATGTCATTTCTTTGAGGTAAACTTGATCTTTGAATCCACCTGTTCTGACCAAACCTGTTCTGGCCAAACCTATTCTGACCAAACCTGTTCTGACCAAACTTGTTCTGACCAAACCTATTCTGATCAAACCTGTTCCTGTTATTTACCTTGTAATAGACTGCCTTGTGCCCAAAATGTTTACAAGAGTAGCAATACCCTTGAAAGTAACTAGCACTTCTGAAACTATCATTTACCTCCTTCACTTGAGCCATGCAATGTGAAGCCATGTGACCAAACCTGTGACAAGAAAAACATCTGCCTTGAAACTTTCCTTTATTTGACCTCTTAGGTTCTAAAAACTTCTCATTCTGAATTTTTTTTTTTGTTTCTGTGCATCTATCATTCAAGGACTCCTTTTTTGAAATACTTTCCTCATCAAAACTCTCTTCCTTTTGGAGTCTCTTACTAGACTCTCCAACTTGTTCCTTGTGTGGCTTGACAAAACCAAGGCCTATTTTATTTGTTGTCTTTCTTTGACCTTTGATGAGTGACTTAACCTTTTTGGAGATATCTTGAAACCTGTAAATCTTATCCTTGTACTCTTTAGTTTCCTCTTTCAAAGAAGCCATTTTCTATTCTAACTCACTATACTCAATAACCTTAGACTCTAACTCATCCTTGAGTTCTTGTGTCTTGGTGTATGTCAGTGAGATCAGTGTTTGTAGCCACATAATCGGATCGGTGCTATTTTGGTGTCTACACCAACTTAGTTGAATCAGTCCATCAACTCCTTAATCACCCCCAAAACTCCCACCAAATATGGGATCAAGTGATGCAAATATTGAAGATTAAACCTTCTAAGGTCAACCATCTTAAATGGAATGTGAGTATTAGTAATATGGATAGGACTAGAAATTGGCAACCTCCTCCTAAGGATTTTGGAAAAGTCAATACTGATGGAGCCTCTAGAGGGAACCCTGGAAAAGCCGATGTGGGAGGAATTGGTAGAATTTCAGATGGCTCCCTGGTTTTTACTTTTTCTAATAATTTGGGTATTCTTTCCAATAACCTTGTTGAGGGGTATGGTATCCTCAGAGGCCTTCAGGAGGCTACTAAGGTTGGATGGGAAAAGGTGTTAGTTGAGTATGACTCTCAACTTATGATTAATATCTTGAAGACTCCTTCTAAGAATCATAAGGTGGATTGGAGAATAAAAAGAATTATTGAGAAGATTCAGTTAATCTAGATGGGATTTTTGAAATTTGATTACAATCATGTGGTCAGAGATCAAAACAAGAGTGTTGATGCTTTAGCTAATTAGGCTTTGGACAAAGGTGATCTTACTTGTTATGGCCACCCTCCTATATGGTGGGCTTCTCAAATTAGGGAAGCTCTTCTTTCTATCATTTCTTTGGATGGCTCCAGTTCTGAAGGTACCTAGTTTCTTCTTATTTTATTTTTTTTGCTTCTCTTTGGTTCATTCAGTTTTTTTTAGTTCCCTAGCTCATTCTATTATTATTTTTTTCCTCTATTGATTCATGCCTTAATAGTATTCTGGTCTAGATAGGTCATTGTTTTGTTCATTTTTTTCTTTCTTTTTTCTTCTTTTTTTTTTGTTGTTTAGTTTTTTAATGTGGGTGGGTTCTTTTGTTTTGTTTTGTTTTTGTGTTATTTGTGTTGTTTTTTGTTGTTCTTGTGTTTTTGTTGTTTTGTTTTTTTTTTATGTTTTTTGTTATTGTTCTTGTGTTTTTTCATTCTTGTTCTTAGGTTTCTCTTTGTTTGTGTTATTTCATGTTTTTATGTGTGAGTTTTTTCTATGTTTTTTGTTTTTTTTTATTGTCTGTTGTTGGTTGTTTTTTATTTTTATTTTATTTTTTAGGTTTTGGTTGTGTTTATTTTTCATGTTTTTTTTGGGTTATGTCTTTGTAGTGTTCTGTTGTTTTGGTTTTGTTTGTGTTTTGTTATGTGGTTCTTGTGTTTTTCTATGTGGTTTGTGTTGTGGTTTCTTTTATCTTATTGTGCGTGTTTGGTTGTGCTTTTGTTTTTGACACACTCAAGGAGCATGTTTTTATTTTATTTTATTATTTTTGTTGTTATTTACTTATTTTTAAATTGGTTTTGTGTGTTTGTTTGCTCCTTGAGTATGTCAAATGTGGTAGGCTAGGTTCAAGTCCTGGGCATTTTTGGTGGAATGGATACCCCTACCTCCTTGGGTCTTACCCGAAAGTGGCATCCCTTTTGGGATGTTTTCCACTAAAATATATATATATATATATTCTCTTCTACAACTAATGTATATGCGTCAAAATCTAGGTCTAGTAGAAACTTGTTGTCGAAAACTCTAAGTTCTATGAGAAGGATTTTTGCTCAAGAATCCTCGACCCTAGCAAAGGATTTTAATTCTCATTTTTTTGGATAAAAAATGAAGAAACTCCTCAATATCGAAGAGCATGGAAGAGTTTACAGATTTTGTGAATGATAATGAGCTATTGGATGTTGAGTTGAAGGGTTCAAGGTATACTTAGAGTAATAGGATAGTGGGTAACCAAATCATCCAAATTAGGTTGAACATGGTCCTTGTATCCAAGGAGTGCCTTTCATATTTTTGGAATTTGTCTCTCTATTATCTTCTTGGAATTGACTCTGACTATAACCCCTTATGTTTTGAAGTGAACCAGGAAGAAACATTATTCTCTAGGCTATTTAGGTTTGAGGTAATGTGGTGCCTTCATCCTCAGTTGGGAGCTAAAATGAAAACCTTGTGGTTGACAAAGGTCCAAGGATCCATCCTTTCCAAAATTGTGGTGAAGCTTAGAGTTGTTAAAAGTGGCCTTAAAGAATGAAATAAAAAGACTTTTAAAAATATTTTATAAAAGAGGAAAGACCTAAAATATCAAAAAAAAGCTATTGAATCTGAGATAGAACTTGGAAATAAATCTCAAGCAATTAGATACAAATAAAATGAGGTGTTGGACAAATTTCTTAACACTATTTCCAAGGAGGAAAATTTGTGGAAACATAAATCCAGGGTGCTTTGGCTAAAGGAGGGAGATACAAATTCCATGTTTTTTCACATCACAGCCTTGAAGCATAGAAGCACCGACAAGATTAGAGAAATTTAAAAATATGATGGATTCAATTCTACTCCCATTAAGGATATAATAGTTGAGGTTATGGATTTTTTTAAAAATCTCATTGGGATAAAGGGGGTTTGTAATGAGGAAGCCCAAAATAAGTTTTTTGGTAGTATTCCTAGCCTTGTCATGGCTAATATGAACCAAGCCCTTGTCTCTCCCTTCAACGATGAGGAAGTTAGAGTTGCTATCTTTGCAATGTAAGAAATGAAAGCTTTGGGTACTAATGGTTTCCTCTCCATTTTTTCTAGAAGTATTGGAATATTTTGGGGAAGGATATTGTTGATGCCCTTCAGGAGGTCCAAACCACCAATCATATCATGCTCATAGTTAATTCTACATTTTTTAACTTTGATCCCTAAGATTATTGGTGCAAAGGACTTTGGTGTCTTTAGACCCATCAGCTTATGCAATACTATTTATAAAATTTTAACAAAGGCCCTTGTTAATAGATTAAAACATTTTTTTGTAGCCTTGATTGATTAAGCCTAAAGTGGATTCATGTCATGGAGACAGATCCTAAACAATATCATAGTTATCCATTAAATCCTTCATTCAGTTGATAATAGTGGTAAAGCTGGTCTCCTCTTTAAATTAGACGTGAAAAAGGCTTATGATAGGGTTTCATGGGAGTTTTTACTAAAGATTTTGGGAAATTTTAGATTTTGCCTAAGTTGGATAAAACTTGTCTTTGTTTGTATATCTTCTTCCAAGTTTTCACTCTTAATAAATGGTCCCCAACATGTTATTTTTCAAGTTTGAGAGATAGTCTCCAAGGGGACCTCTTATCCCCTTACCTTTGTATCTTAGTGGTAGAATATCTGGGTAGGGCTATCAAGTTAGAACCCTTTGTGGCAGGTATAAAGCTCACTTTACTGGTGGATCTTATTTCTTATCACTAATTTGTAGATGATATTTTGCTCTCCCTCCTTACATCAGTTCTGACTTGATGTTCGGTAGAAGCGAACATACTCGTCTCCCTAACAGAAAGGTTTCAGTTCAGTTCCGTAATTTCCATTAAGCTAGTGGAGGCTGATGTTTTTTTTTTTTAAATAAATTAAGAGCTAGAAAAACTTGGTTTGTATTTATTAATTAATTAATTATGCAATATATTTTATTTTCAGTTTACATATGCCATGTCGGAACTTGGCATTCAAACTTATTGAACAGCTGCTCCTAGAAGATTGGACAGTACTTTAATAAATGTTTGTATATGTTAAGGTTTTGAAAAACCAATTTTGTTTTAGTTTTTCAGCTTAAAGATTTGTTGACTTTCTAAAGTTTTACGTTTCATAAACAATCACTTCTTTTAAGTTATACGTTCATAAGCAGAAGCAGAAACATCACGCTAATCATTATATGTAAATTTAATTTTTATTATAATAATAAAATATTTAAAAGTAATAATATCTTATAAGATTTATAAAAAAATTATATATTTTAATTTTTAAGGTTTATGTTTATATAAAATTATTTAATAAGATCTTGTGTTGTGTAATTTAGCTATATTATGTGTATAAGTATTATCTTCTTGGGATTTGAACTCTAAAACTTATATTTTGAATATATAAAATTAGTTTTCAAAAGTTACATAAAATTTGTTTGTGATAATATATAATAATCCATCATCGTTCATATAACTATGTATTTTTGCCTTGTATGAGCTATATCTCATGTTGTATATAGAACATAAATATAACTTATACTTATATTTTGAATATATAAAATTGGTTGTCAAAAGTTAAATAAAATTTGTTTGTGATAATATATAATGATTCATCATCATTCATATAAAGTATGAGCTAATATCTCATGTTGTATATAGGACATAAAAATCAATTCTTATGTTCCATGATTTTTTTACTCATAAATCCAAAGTAAAGAAAACTATTATTATTTTTGTATTTTATTTTATTTTTAAATTATAAATTTGTAAGTTTGGTTTTAATATTTAAATTAATATATATATATATATATACAAAATCATAATTAAAAATTTAATGTGAGTTTTATGAAATGGCGTTAGCTCAAAAAATTAAAATCTTCTACTTTCAAGAAAACTCATATTCAAAATCTTGGTAAATAATAAATGCATTATAAACTATTTTTTACTGAGGTTAGTGTTAGAAACCCCTACCAAGGATGCTTAGGGTTGGGAATCCCTATCCCAACCATGATCTTTGATAAGAGTGAGAGCTAAACTTATTAATAGAGGTTAAACACAAAACCATACACACAACCAACCCCTCATACACTTGCAAATGCACATTAATACAATTTCATCATGTGAAGGTGGTGGTTTGATTGGATGCAAATGTATGAATTCTAGGTCAAAAATATGGTATGTCTATAGGAGATATTGATATTGTCTTCACGGATCCTTCAGGAAGCCATGAGCCATCAAAGAATAAACTGGAGGTTGGGTCTTCTTCTCATTGCCTATAATTTCCCCCTAAAAATTCAAGCCTTGGTATTTTGTATACTACGATGACATCTAAAGGTGCAAGGGAGACCTTCTCAAAAACTATTTGCAATATATTTCTTATGGGAAATACCATTAGCATCTTGAGTGAACTGGTTAAGTTCACCATGGGTGATGGTAGTTGTGACCTTGTGGAAAATTTCTAGGGGATGAGGATAGACTTGGATTTGATTTGAATATGGGCGCTAGTGAAGTGGATAACTCTGGGTTCCATAGAAATTATAGCAGCCCCTAAAGCCTTTTTTCTATCAGGTTAAATTGTATGGAAGATGCAAATTGTATCCTATGGGGAGACCCCTTATTCTATGGTAAAAGAGATCTATTTTTGTGGAAGTTAGAATCTGATTTCAATCCTCATATGCAAAGGGTTAACTTTATATCTTTGCAGGTTCATCTCCCTACCCTCCTAAACTATCTTTGGGATGAAGATGTGTTGAGAGGTGTGGCAAAGGCTAGAGGGGATCCCCTTTTATTTATTTGGTAACTAGAGCCAAATCAAGAATGGTGTATGCAAGAATATATATCATGGTAGATCTGGAGGCAGATATTCCCTCTTCTATCAAGCTTATATTATTCATGGGTACTTGGGACCATACCATTTTTTAAAAGGAATAGATCGACTCGATGCTCTAGCTATGGAAAATTGGATCACCAGGTGAACCAATGTCCCCTCAAGGCACATGCAGAGAAGGAAAAAATACCTACAAGAATAAAATAGATCCATAAGAAGAACTCAGGATGAGTCCCCTCGAAGGATTCTACTCAAAATTAAAAAAGGAAAGTTTGTAGGAGTAAGAAAAATAAAGCTATAATATTACTACAAGAGTAACCATGGGTGTTTGGGTAAATAAATATAATTCTAAATCTTGTAACTGAAGTGCCTCTTTTGGAATATTAAGGGCTTGAATGGGCTTTCTTAAACAATAGGTGGTCACTTCCCTGCATAACAAAAATTTGCCTAATATTTTTTCTTGTAAGAAACTAAGTTGGATGGTCAAGATATAGAAGTTGTTAGAAGAAGAATTTGGAAAGAAGTCCATTTTGCTGCAAACCTATCCAATGGTTCCTTTGGGGACTCTTTTGTCTTTTGGGATGACAACAAGTTTGAGGGATTGGTAATTTCTTCCTCAAACTCTAGGTCTAGTAGAAACTTGTTGTCATAAACTCCATGTTCTATGAGAAGGATTTTTGCTCAAGAAGCCTAGACCCTAGCAAAGGATTTTAATTCTACTTTTTTTGGATAAAAAATTAAGGAACTCCTCAATCTCGAAGAGCATGGAAGAGTTTGCAGATTTTGTGAATAACAATGAGCTATTGGATGTTGAGTTGAAGGGTTCAAGGTATACTTAGAGTAATAGGATAGTGGGTAACCAAATCATCCAAATTAGGTTGAACAAGGTCCTTGTATCCAAGGAGTGCCTTTCATTTTTTGGGAATTTGTCTCTCTATTATCTGCCTGGAATTGACTTCGACTATAACACCTTATGTTTTGAAGTAAAACAGGAAGAAAATTTATTCCCTAGGCTATTTAGGTTTGAGGTAATGTGGTGCCTTCATCCTCGGTTGGAAGCTAAAACGAAAACCTTGTGGCTGACAAAGGTCCAAGGCTCCATCCTTTCCAAAATTGTGGTGAAGCTTAGAGTTGTTAAAAGTGGCCTTAAAGAATGAAATAAAAAAACTTTTAAAAATATTTTATAAAAGAGGAAAGACCTCAAATATAAAAAAAAAAAAAACTATTGAATCTGAGATAGAACTTGGAAATAAATCTCAAGCAAATAGATACAAAGAAAATGAGGTGTTGGCCAAATTTCTTAACACTCTTGCCAAGGAGGAAAATTTGTGGAAACATAAATCCAGGGTGCTTTGGCTAAAGGAGGGAGATACAAATTCCATGTTTTTTCACATCATAGCATTAAAGCATAGAAGCGCTAACAAGCTTATAGAAATTTTAAAAGATGATGGATTCAATGCTACTCACATTAAGGATATAATAGCTGAGGTTATGGAGTTTTTCAAAAATCTCATTGGGATAAAAGGGGTTTGTAATGAGGAAGCCCAAAATAAGTTTTTTGGTAGTATTCCTAGCCTTGTCATGGCTAATATGAACTAAGCCCTTGTCTCTCTAGCCTTGCCAAGGAGGATATAATTCCATATTTGCAATGTAAGAAATGAAAGCTTTGGGTACTAATGGTTTCCTCTCCATTTTTCTAGAAGTATTGGCATATTATGGGGAAGGATATTGTTGATGCCCTTCAGGAGGTCCAAACCACCAATCATATCATGTTCATAGTTAATTCTACATTTTTAACTTTGATCCCTAAGATTATTGGTGCAAATGACTTTGGTGTATTTAGACCCATCAGCTTATGCAATACTATGTATAAAATTTTAGCAAAGGCCCTTGTTAACAGATTAAAACATTTTTTTGTAGCCTTGATTGATTAAGCCTAAAGTGGATTTATGCAATGGAGACGGATCCTAAACAATGTCATAGCTATCCATGAAATCCTTCATTCAATTGATAATAGTGGTAAAGCTGGTCTCCTCCTCAAATTAGACATGAAAAAGTCTTATGATAGGGTTTCATGGGAGTTTTTGCTAAAGATTTTGGGAAATTTTAGTTTTTTCCTAAGTTGGATAAAACTTGTCCTTGTTTGTTTCTCTTCTTCCATGTTTTCACTCTTAATAAAAAGGTCCCCAATAGGTTATTTTTCAAGTTTGAGAGGTAGTCTCCAAGGGGACCCCTTATCCCCTTACCTTTGTATCTTAGTGGTAGAATATTTGGGTAGGGCTATCAAGTTAGAATCCTTTGTGGAAGGTATAAAGCTCACTTTACTGGTGGATCTTATTTCTCATCACTAATTTGTAGATGATATTTTTCTCTCCCTCCTTACATCAGTTTCCCAAGTAAGAGTGCTAAAAGAAATATTGGAGGTGTTTGAAATTGTAACTGGGAAAAAGATAAATTATATAAAAAGTAAAAGCTTCTTTCAGAATACCTCCTTAGCAAGGTAGATGATAATTGTTTGCATATTGGGTTATGAGGTGGTTGCCCTCCTATATCTTTACCTTGGAATACCTTTGTTTTAAGGTAGGATCTAGTATTTACTTTGGGAACTTGTGGTGGAAAGATTGTAGAGAAATTTGGTCAGGTGGAAAGGATCCCTCCTCAATCAAGCTATAAAGACTGCAATACATTAAATCCAAAATCAAGACTTGGAATTGGAAAGAGTTTGGGGATGTTCATAAAAAAAACATGAAGTTATTGCTCATCTTGAAAATTTGAATAAGAAAATCCATTTAGATGGCCTCATAGACAAGATAAGTGCAGATGAAATTAAACTCACAACTCAGTTAGAGGAATGGGAAAAAAGAGAAGAAATCTTATGGAAGCAAAAATATAGAATTCAATGGCTCAAAGAAGGAGATCGAAACACAAATTTCTTCCACAATTTTCTTCTAGCTCGAAGATCTCACAACTTTATTTCTTCCTTAAAATCAGATTCTGGAGATGTTGTTTATACTTTGGATGGCATGAAATCTATTGTTGTTGATTATTTTTCTAATATTTTTGCTGCTACTCCTCTTGAATCAGCTTCACAACAAAATGTTCTTCAAGCAATCCCTTCTCTTATCACTTCTGAGGAGAAATCTATTTTGACTGCTCATGTTACTATCAATGAGCTTCAACAAGTAGTTTTTAAAATGCCAAAAGGGAAAACCCCGGTCCTGATGGTTTTCCTATTGAGTTCTACCAAGAGTTCTGGGATATCCTTCATGTTGATTTATTAGAGGTGGTGGAAGAATCCAGGAAAGACAAAGAAATTTTGAAGGTTATCAATAAAAATTATATTAATCTTGTTCCAAAATCTCAAGAGGTTGATCATATCTCAGCTTTTAGACCTATTGCTGTATGTAATGTTCTTATCAAAATCATTTCTAAAATCATGGCAAAAATGTTGAAGCCTCTTTTGCATAATATTATTTCCCCAGAGCAAGGGGGATATGTGGAAGGACGTCAAATAGTAGATGAGATAGTTCTTGCTTAGGAAGCCATCCATTCCATGGATATGTAAAATTCTCCTTCTATGTTCATTCGGTTAGACTTATCCAAAGCTTATGATCGAGTGGATTGGCACTTCCTTATCAAAGTTTTGAGGCAATTTGGTTTCTCTAAGGATTGGATGGATTGGATTATGGGATGTATCTCTTTAGTTTCCTACTTAGTTCTTATCAATGGCAGGCCTTCTTAGTCTTTCCCAGCTTCTAGAGATATTAGGCAAGGTGACCCGCTATCCCCTTATTTATTCATCATTCTTGTTGAATGCTTGGGTAGGACTATAACCAAAAAGAGGGAAAACAAAACCCTTGAGGGAGTTACCATTGCTCATGGAGCTAGACCTATCTCTCATCTTCATTTTTTGGATGACTCTACTCTTTTAGGTAAAGCTACAGTTAAGGAAGCTTCTAATATTAAGCAAATCATTAGCTATTTTTCTAAGGCTATTGGGCAGTTGATCAATGAAGACAAATCTAAAGTTATTTTCTTTCACTGCTCTGCTAGACAGGAATCCATGGTCTTGGATAAATTAAGATATAAGAAGACCTCTCTTCTAATCACTTATTTAGGTATTCCCATAAATATTCAAAGTCAAAAAAATAAAGATTGGAATTGGTTGTTGGACAAAGTCAAGAAGAAAATTGGAAAGTGGACCAACAAGTGGCTTTCTTCTAGGGGTAGAATCACCTTGGTAAAATCAGTCCTTCAAGCTATTCCTATTTATGTTTCTTCCATTTTGAATATCCCAAAGGCTGTTCTTCGAGAATTGGATCAAATTAGTCATTGTTTCCTTTGGAGTGGTACTAAGGAGAAAAGAAAATGGGCCTTGGTGAAATGGGATACTTTATGTCTTCCTAAGAGTGAAGGGGGGTTAGGATTCCGGTCTTCTATTAATAAAAACAAAGCTTTAGCTACTAAATTATATTGGAGTATGTTGCATAACCCTAATGCTCTTTGGGCCAATAATCTCCGTGCTAAATATGCTGAGAAAAAAAGTCCTGAAGACCTTGTTTGCTATCAACTTCCTACCAAAGGTTCTCCCATTTTAGCAATTCTTAATACTGGTGAGGATTTGATAAAGAAAAAATTATTTTGGATAATTCATAATGGTCATCATGCAAATTTTTGGATAGATTCTTAGGATGGTCACAAGCCTTTTATAACTCAGTTTCCCGATTGGAGGCCTTGGCTAATTATTGTCGGTACCATACTAGTAATTCAAAGGTTGGTAGAAATTGGATCCTTATTGAGGACTGGCCTATTCAAACCCCAAAAAGGCAAAGACAAGATATCCAAGGCATCCTTCATATGAGATCCCTCTTTTGGTCCCATGAAAAATATTGTTTTGGATGGAATAACACTACTAAGGGTGAGTATTCAGTTGCTCAAGGTTATTTGACCTTATGCCATAATAATCCCAACCATTCTTCTGATATATTTTCTCAATTGTGGGCTCAAAAGCTCTAGCCTAAGGTGAGGTTCTTTAATTGGATTTTATTGCATCGTAGGGTGCTTACTGGTGAGCAACTTATGAAGCATGGTTTTCATGGCCCTTTTAGATGTGAAATGTGTGAAGAGAATGTAGAAAATATCAACCATATTTTTATTGAGTGTACATTAGCCTCTGAGCTATGGAGGAGAATGGCCACTTTACTTGGCTTACAATGGTCCAATTTATTTACTTTTGAACAAATTTGGAGGGATTGGCCTAATCAAGAGGGTGTTGATCATTTTATTAGGCAGTCAGTTTGGATGGGTTCTACCATTCTTCTTTGGAATATTTGGAATGAAATGAACAACCGAATTTTTAATCAAGATAGGAAGGATATTCACTATATTTGGTAAAATACCAGAGCCAACCGAAAGCACGAGGATACGAAAACAAAACGGAAATGCCAAGTGCGATGTATGCAAAAGCAAAACGTAACGCTAAGTCCTACGAACTGAAATGCATGAAAGGAGAGAAACATAAACGAATTGAAACAAGATAGAAAGCAAATGTCGAGTACAACCCTTTTTATTAATTTGCTTTAAAATCGGGTTACAACACGTCTCCTCCCTTTTCGGGGGCTAGGAGCGTTAAGTAGGGCTCTATTACACCACGGATTGGTACGCTTTCTTCCGCGTGCCC
The DNA here is from genome assembly GCA_028583015.1 of Wollemia nobilis. NCBI lineage: Eukaryota > Viridiplantae > Streptophyta > Pinopsida > Araucariales > Araucariaceae > Wollemia > Wollemia nobilis. The sequence goes on along the minus strand of JAQPPZ010005785.1, from coordinate 41,114 downwards.
ACATGTAAAGTGGGCGGGCCAAATGTCATCGCCGCTTGCATGAACACGTCTTTGATTCCTTGCTGCTCCTCCGGTGTCGAGATCCTGCGTTCAGAGAAACAGAAAAGGATTAGTAGCACCTACGGATGAAGTAAAACATGCGATCCCCAAAGCCTACGATTAGTGCATGCGTAAAATAAATAAAATGATAACTAAAACATATCAGAATGAGCTGAAAACTTGACAGAGGCATGAGAACATTACCAGGAAGGCACTGCAAAAGGAACAATCAGGAAATTCACCACGGATTTCTAATCGCTCCGGGGTGGGACGATTAGACCTGCAACAAAATGTCAGAAAGCACCCTCCTAAATGTCCCATCCGGGAGGCTCCAAATCACCTGCAAAGTTGGGGGTTAGGTAAAACGGGGTATTTTGGAAAGACCCAGAAGGTCATATTTTGCCAATTCGGCCTCTATCACCCGAAATATGATGATGCTCCCTACATGTTAGTGAAAGCGAGAAATAACAAAAGCATGATCAAAACTGCTCAAAATAACATGAAATTTGAATGAAAGCCTATCTGAACAACCTAGAAACAAATGCAAGAAAAAAAGAAATGAAATCTGCTACAGATTTCTAATCGCTCCGGGGTGGGGCGATTAGGACTGCAGCAGTACGCGGGGTGCCCGGGGGCAGGACGCCCGCCGTTTGGGGCCCGGTTTTGGCACCAATCCACTTGGGATGGGTCCAAAACCTCTTGTGGGGTATTTTCAAAAAATTTGGGTGGGATACTGTGGCCAAATGTCGGGTTTTGGGTCCGGATTGTGCTTCCAATAATCACCCAATAACCTCCCTTCCAAAAGAGAGATCAAGGATGTGAAAGGCACAAGCAAAAGGGTGAGGACGTAAATCGGTAGCACTCCATTGCTCCAAATGCTCCTGACCTATTCCTTTTTTGGGGTGAGAAGACTCACCATTTTATAGACTTGAGGGTCTCTGTGAATGAGCATGCAGAGGCGCCACTTGGCGATCATGCCTTCTCAGGGGAGAGAAGATTCCTCCCTGATTAAGGACTCCATGATTGCCTCTATGACTGCCTCTTTGAGCTCAAAAATGCTCACTCGCACTCCCATGCAATGAAGGAGGAGTTAAGTGGTGGATCTGAGCTGCCATTTGTCAAGGTTTGACCTTTTTCCCATCAAACCTGCTATTCGCCCCACCCAGGGGCGAATGCTGCTAATCGTCCCTGGGTGGAACGAATACCAGTTTGTAATCGTCCCTGGGTGGAACGAATAAGGAGCAGAGTGCCTGAAAGGTGCCAAATTGACCTCTGACCTTCCAAAACTACTGTGAGAGTGGTTAGGACCACTGTTTAACCTCTGGGGGCTGCCCTGGGGGCTGTGTATGTCAGTGCGATCAGTGTTTGTAGCCACATAATCGGATTGGTGTTGTTTTGGTGTCTATAGATGCCCCTTTTTGGGATGCGCTGTGCGTGGCGCAGTGTTGAGCAAAAATAGATAACCAAAGCACTAATGATTAGGGTTTCTCAGTAACCTAACCAAATTTTGATGCCCCAAGTATGGAAAGGGGCATGCATTCTTGAATCCTTGCTTCTGACGAGCTAAGGAACTTAATTCAAGTGTTAACCTTTTTTTGGTGAGGTGTTACTTGATCTTGGGCATTGATCAGTCATGAATAGGCAAAGGGCGCAACCTTTTGTCTGTGGGAACCTTGAGTTCATGATTCACAAATGCCAAGTGTTTGATCAGCTTGTGATTATTGCTTGTTTGCTGCCCCAAGCAGGGGCGTGATTGTCTTTGTCAATGATTCTTTGAATGCATGCCATTTCCTTGATTGGGTGTGTATTTGTTGATTGATGACTAAGTGTGACTACCCCCTCAAGCGACGAATCGATGAGGGAATGACCTACATGAGAAAAGCGACGAGTCGCTTGACCCAAGATGACTTGTGTAAGGGTGCCTTCAGTTGTTTTTCTTTGAATGCTTATGCAGTTTCCCAACATTTAGACCTATTTTTGGTGGGTGTTAACCCTTTTTGGGACGCCATTTGGGGATGAAATTCTCGAAAATCCGTCCTCCCGTGGAGCGGTCCGGCTATGGTAGCCTTCTTAGGGAGTAGGATAGTGAGGATTTGTGACCCCAACGTCTGGTTTGAATGCCAAGAAGCGTGTATTTAGAGAAGGAGGATTGTTACCGAATTTTATTGATATGATTATTGTTATTTTTGGGTGGGTTTGGACCCTTTTTGTGACGTCGTTTGGGGATGAAATTCATGACCATCCGTCCTCCCGTGGAGCGGTCCGGCTATGGTAGCCTTCTTAGGGAGTAGGATAGTGAGGATTTGTGACCCCGACGTCTGTTTTGCATGCCAAGAATGTCAAGTGCAAAAGCACTCTTATTTGGCAATTTTATTGCTATTTTTTGTGCATTTGGGTGCAGTTTTTGTTGTTTTTTATTTTCTTGCTCTGTAATCATCCTAGGGTGGGATGAATACCAGTTTTGTAATCATCCCAGGGTGGGACGAGCGCTAACTAGAGCGCTCATCCCAGGGTGGAATGATTACAGGCCTAAAAGCCTATTTAAGGGCCAAAACTAGGGTTTGGGCTCATTTGCAACTTGTTTTTCTGGCGATTTGGAGTTGTGAGGAGGAGGAGGTCGAGTCTACGAAGCGGAGCGCTGCCAAATTTTTTTGGACACCATGAGTTCATGAACCGGATCAAGTGGCGGAGCCGAAGCGAGACCGGTGAGTGCTCCTTCTCGTTTATTTGGCTATTTTATTTGACAATTTTAAAACCGTAATGATTTTTTTCTTTCTTTTGTATTTCGTTTGTAATTTAAACTAAAACAAACCCTAGTTCAAATTTATTTTGTGAAAAATGTAATGAATTTATTTTGAAATTTGTTTTCCGTTTTAAACTAAGGTAAACCCTAGGCTAAAAAAAAATTGCTTTTAGTTGATTATTATTATTATTTTTTTGTATTTTCGTTAAGGTTATATAAAACCCTAGATTTAAATGTGTTCTTTGTTATTTGTTTTTGTTTTTAAACTAAAACCCTAGTTTAAACTTAGGTTGAAAACCTTGCTTAAAAAATTGGTCTTAGTTTGTTTTTTTGTTTAAGGTTAAAAAACCCTATATTGAAATGACCCTAGTTGTGTGGCTATTTTTATTTGAGACTAGAAAATAAAACCCTAGTTATGTTAAAAAAACCTAGTTTAAAAATTTATTTATTCTGTTGTTTAAGTTTTGTTATTGCTTGTGCTTTGTCAGTTCAAACTAAGGTTAGAAACCCTAGATAACTGACAAGTTTGATTTTTATGAATTTGTCTGTGTTTTTGTATTTATCAGCTTGAACCAAAAGTGAAAAACCCTAGGTACTGACAAATTGATTTTGATTTTATTTGCTTTTGTTGTTTATCTGTCAGTTTAAACTTTACAGTTAAAAACCTTAGGTAACTGACAAACTGTTTGTTTTGAATTTGTTTGTTTTTTTGTATTTATCAGTTTGAACCAAAAGTTAAAAACCCTAGGTACTGACAAATATGATTTTGAATTTATTTGTTTGTTTTTGGACTATTTTTAGCTGTACATTTGTTAGATGTGGCTGTACAGTTTATTTAACTGTGTTTGTTGTACAATTTTTATGCATTGTTGTATATTTATGTTATTGTTGTACAACTTTGTTGTTTTTCATGTTTTTAATGTTTGTGTGTTGTTTTTGTTTTTCAGGTGGTGAAGAGCCGGTACCGTCAGTCGACGGTATTCTCTGACGCCCGGGAGGCATTGACTATGGTGGACTGGGAGTGGCTTGACGCCCTTGGGCTCAAGCATGTGACTCGACTAGAGCCTGTGGTGGGGGATCGGGCATATCTGACCGCCCTGATCAACTTATGGGATCCTCGCACCAATACCTTCCATCTCCCAATAGGGGAGATGATAGTGACTCTCGAGGATGTCTATCGAATTTTATGGATTTCGATAGACGGGCTTCCTATCAGGACTACGCCACGTGATCAGCGGACGGTAGTGCTGACATGATGCTTCGGGCATGGGACGGAGGTGGGTGTGGATAGCCTGGTGGAGAGGGCAGAGGGCGACTGCCAGATTGGTGGTATTCTGGTATGATGGTGGTTAGAGAGGGGCATGTTGGGGGTGAGGCATGCATTACTAATGACCCTCATCTCCAACATGCTGCTGCCCGACTCCTCAGGCACGAGGTTCCCATGGAACCTGCTGGAGGTTGTCTTCAGACTGGTGGAGTGTCCGACTTTAGAGCCCCTGATTATGAGATGGGGTCAGACATTGGCATAGCTCTATGATGAGTTGTACGAGGTCCATTGTCGGAGGTGGAAGGGTATTGGTTGCAGTTACCTATTGCAGTGTTGGGCTTGGTAGCACATAGCTGTGGAGAGGCCATTGGGTTTGCCGTGGATGACTCGAGCGGAGATGGTTGACAGAGAGATAGGGTATGCGGCTCTGTGGTAGCGGTCTGAGGAGCAGGGGAAAGTCAGCGATGGGAGGTGTCGTAGGGCACTATGCTGATGCCTTCGCTCGGCTTGCTCTAGGGGAGGTGTTCTGGCACCCATATCGGGACTGTCTAGCCTGGCCTGAGGCTGGAGAGTGGCTTCGATGGGTGCATAGGGGGAGATGGCTGATCGGGTGACACGGGACCGAGCAGGAGTACTTCTCGTACGTTTGGGTGACGTGATAGTTTGGGGTGCACCAGGGGTTACCTGGTGAGCCCTTGATCTATCGATGTCGAGGCGACGAGAGGACTCTGGCCTGGCCGATCATCGAGCCGTTGGGTGAGGAGTCGGATCCTATGATCGATGTCCCTGATGTGGACAACGTTGGGGTGACCGCTGAGTATGACTAGTGGTGGACGTTGCGGCGGTGGCGAGGTGAGGGGCCTCTAGGAGGTCCTGACATAGTAGTAGGTGGGGAGGATGCAGAGGCATCAGGGGAGGGTTGGGGGCTCCACTGGAGGATGAGGACATGGTGGAGGTTGATGATTTTGTGGGTGATGACTTTGGGGTTTCGGAGCAGCCGAAGATGCAGGACGTCCCGGAGTAGTGGGAGCTGGAGCAGCCTACCATTTCGGAGATGTCGATGCCTCAGGCGGTCTCGAAGGGTATGGAGGTGGGGTTTCATGTTGAGATAGCATGATTGGAGGGTCTACTCCAGAGACGGGATGAGGAGCTTGGGGATGCATTGCAGGAGAGGGATCTCCTACGGATGTAGCTGGCGGAGCGGGAGAACGCATTGGCTGCGTACCATCGATGGGATGGGGATACAGATGTCATGTGGGAGAGGGATCTCCTACGGACTCAGCTGGCACAGCGTGATGATGCATTGGTGATGTACCATCAGTGGGAGATGGACTTGGTTCGGCATCGGTTGGAGCTGGAGGTAGAGATTATCCACCTCGATGGGCGGATACCTGAGCTGACTGGAGGTGGATCATCGCGCCGCATGAGAGGGAGCGATACTGAGCAGTCAGCATCCTCTCGGCGTAGGCGGCTGGATGAGGGGGGTGCTAGTGGGCGTGATGCGGGGCTAGCAGTAGCCGCCCTGAGAGGTCCCATAGGACCCACACCACGGGGGTAGTTCCCATCGCACCGATCCTGCGTGATCATGGTGGCCGACGCCCTAGGCTTGGGGGTTTTTGAACTTTTGCTTTTTGTGAGGTCAGAGGACCGGTTTATTGTAGCTTATGGGCATTTTGATGATATATATATACATGACTTTCTTTTATTTATACACTTGTCATGAGTTATTGTTATTCTTATGTGATTGATGGATGTTGATGTATGCATGTTAATTTATTTTGATGGATGCACAGGTTATGATGAATGCAAATGTGTCTAATATATATGATATGCATATGAATGTATGAAATGATTTGTTGATAACTTGGCGGTTGCACCATAGACTGTGCAAGACTTACCGACTTTTTGTACTTATGCGATTGTTTTATACGATGACTTTGCATGATATATATTTTTTTGTTTTTGTTTTGGATTTTCTGATGGCGATGTAAGAATGGGATGTACTACAGTTGTGTTAAAATGTAGTTAAGGTTTTCTGAGACTCAGATGTTTTAACTAACTAGCCAAGACTGTACTTTTATCCTACAAGACTTTTGAACAAGGTATAAATCCGACTTGACTTTGACCAAGTTATTTCACATCCCTGTGTGTGCAATTGAGTTCGTTTATGTGGTATTTTTCAGGATACCGCCAGTGCCAGATAGGTTGTCAACCAAACCTGTACTGAGGATCACCTAATTAGCTCCACTAACTCCTTTGTTGTATTTAGTCAGATTAATCTGTGGTGCTATCTAGGATACCATGAGCTAGCTCATCCACATGCAAACATTGATCTGCACACAAGTTAATGTGACAGATATATCATCATGCGGGAGGTTTGCCACCAGTGACCGATAGGCTATCCACCAAACTGGTACTGAGGTTCACCTCATGACCTTCTGAATGCTGAGAGTTCCAGGGATTCAAGTTCGACTCCCTTCTTTTCTTCAATTGTATTGGGATACTTGCTCTTCTATAGTGATAAAAATCACTATTTATTTTTGTTTTTTCTTTTGAGCAAGGGATTTGAATATTGAGTGATGAGAATCACTATTGCTTGTGCCTTTTGATGTATGCACTTTGGTTTTGATGTCAAATTTTGGAGTTTTGACTTTTGCAAATTTTTTGATGTTTGCAACTTTTTGAGAACTTGGGATTCTTGGGGAATTGGGTAGGGAAGATGCTTGTCCTTTTGCCAACTCTCAGCATTCTTGGGGTCATTCGCATGGGGGATGAGCAAGATAACCTTTTCACTAGATGGTATCCTGGATTGCTTTGCAGGTTTCATCTTTCGTTTACACAACTTGGGAATTTTTTTATGTGTTTTAACTTGTGTTGGGATGCTACGTAACAAGGTGTGATCCAAGTGGAACTCTACCTTTGTAAAATCTGTCTGACTTTGTACAGTATTTGGCTAGAAAGCTAACGACAACTTGAATGACGAAAACTCTAGATACATTAGAAGACAACTGACTATGATATGGCAAAAAAATGTGAATGGCGTTTATTTGCGATGAACTATTTACAAAGTGGAAGAATGTGGAGACTGATGGAATTACCCGTGATTACAGTCTATGGTGCTTTTGACCCGTATGATCAACAAATATGCAAATGTATGTATGGGATGCCTAATGCAGCTATTATTTTTGTGTTTTGATTGATTGATTTTTGTAGTATTTTGAGTATGCATGGAAATGAGATGCAAAAGTTTTCTTTATTGTTTTGATGATTGTAGTATTCATGTAAATGTGTTTGGAATATTATTTTTGTTATATTTGGTGATTTTGTTGTTTTTGAATTTTGACCAAGGTTTATGGAACTTGGTTCATTGGTTAGGGTTGACCAAGTGATTCTTTGAGAATCCTTGGAGGTTTTTTTTTACCAAAGGGATTATGGGCACCTTTGGGGCATTTTAGGGTTGACCAAGTGATTGGGGAATCCTTGGAGCTTTTTGGTTTGACAAAGGGATTATGGACACCTTTGGGGCATTGGTTTGGGGTTGACCAAGTGATTATGGGAATCCTTGGAGCATTTTGGTTTGACCAAAGGGTTTATGGATACCTTTGGGGCATTTTTGGGGTTGACCAAGTGATTATGGGAATCCTTGGAGCATTTTGGTTTGACCAAAGGGTTTATGGATACCTTTGGGGCATTTTGGGATTGACCAAGCGATAATGGGAATCCTTGGAGCATTTTGGTTTGACCAAAGGGTTTATGGATACCTTTGGGGCTTTTGGGGGTTTGACCAAGCGATAATGGGAATCCTTGGAGCTTTTGGTTTGACCAAGTGTTGGAATCCTTGGAGCTTTTGGTTTGACCAAGCAATTGCGGTAATCCTTGGACTTTTGGTTTGACCAAGTGATTATGGGAATCCTTGGAGCTTTTGGTTTGGGCTATGGCTCTTTTAAATATGGAATGGCCTCAAATGACTGATGTTCAAGGGTTCTAGTTCCTTGATTCCATCAAGAGAGGCTAGCCGGTATGTTCCAGGTCCTATTTTACTGTCAATCACATATGGACCTAACCAGTTTGCCATGAACTTGTCCCTTAGATGGGGCGGCAAGTTAGAATTTTGTTGGTTCTCTTTTAGTACTAGGTCACCAACCTGAAAGTCCCTCAGGTGAACTTTCATGTTGTATGCTTTCTTAAGTCGCTCTTGGTAAATACGCAAATGCTCGAGAGCATTGATGCGTCGTTCATCGAGTAACGTAAGCTGGTCTAACCGGGCCTGCCATGCAGTGTCATCATCGATGAACTCTTGCATTGATATGCGTAGGGAAGGAATTTCCAACTCGAGAGGCATGACTGCCTCGGAGCCATACACGAGCGAAAATGGAGTTGCCCTAGTGGGCGTCCGAATGCTAGTGCGATATGCCCAAAGAGCAAGTGGGATCTGAATGTGCCAATCCTTATGACTATCTATGACTGTCTTTCTGAGGATGGCGACTAGCATTTTGTTTGATGCCTCTGCTTGCCCATTTTCCTACGGATAATAGGGTGTCAAAAAACTATGCTAAATTTTGTACTTTGTGGTCAAAGCATGCACGTCTTTGTTCTTGAATGACGTCCCATTATCCGAGATTATCTTGGATGGAATACCAAAATGACATATGATGTTATGTAAAATGAACTCCGAAATGCGGGTTCCAGTCATAGAGGTAAGCGAAATTGCTTCCACCCACTTGGTGAAGTACTCTGTGGCCGTTATGATGAACGTGTGATGGCCTGACGACGTAGGGGAGATATTTTTGATTAGATCTAAGCCCCACTACGAGAACGGCCAAGCCGATTGGATCGGCTGCAAGGCCTGAGAAGGTACGTGTGTCAAATTAGCATGGTGTTGACACTTCACGCACTTCCTTACATAGGCGCAACAATCTCACTCTAAATATGGCCAGTAATAGCCCATGCAAAGAATGCGCTTTGCGATGGCCATACCGCTGAAGTGGCCACCGCATGTACCATCGTGCGCTTGGGTGATCACCCAAGTGGACTCCTGCTGGTCCAAGCAATGAAGGAGGATTCCTTCATAGCTACGATGGTACAAAATGTCTCCTAGCAAGACATGTTTTGCCGCTTTCTATTTGAATGATCTTTTTGCGGCATGTGACAATCCAAGTGGGAGGTTGCCTAGCTTGAGGTAATCTCGTATGGGTGTATACCAATCCTACTGATCGAAAACCTCGATAGTATGAACAACCAATCCCTCTTGAAGTTCATCCCTAGCAAAATCTGAGCGGGAAAGAACTTGTAAGAATAGCATTGTGTTGCTATTAAGGGGAGTAAGGGAGAACAAGGACCCCCAGTTGGCGTGATTCAGACAATCATGGATTCGAGAGAACTTGTCCAGGGATGGTTCAATCTGGATCAGGTGGATTCCTGGCGTTAAGTCAGAGCTTGCACGCTCCATCATGGATTGTGATAGTGTTTTGACTTGAATGGTTGTCATATCACCAGAAATGTCTTGCGGGATTAGTGACCCCAAGGAGGCCATAGTGTCCACAAAATGATTCGATGATCGAGGGAGTGCCTCGATGTTGTACCATTCAAGCTTTGCCAGGAATTTATCCACAAGGGCTTTATAGGCCTACAGAACTGGGCATTTACATTGGAATACCCCTTTCACTTGGTTAACGATTAACAACGAATCACCAAAGATATTCAAGCGTTTGATGTTCATGGTGATGGTTGTCTGAAGACCTATGAGCAAGGCTTCATATTCGGCATTGTTATTGGTGCATGAGAAATCAAGTTTAAATGATAGAGGCATTGGAGCCCCTTGCGGTGTGAAGAATATGATTCCCGTGCCACCCCCTTGCTCACATTTAGAACCATCAAAAAATAGGGTTATGTCGGCCTGTGACTCAGGCTCATCAGAATCTGGCGATTCTGAGACATGGAAGACCCCATCATCGGGTAGCTCTATTGCCAGAGGCTGATCGTCTTCGAGAGGAGCCTCTGCTAGTTGATCGATGATGACTTGACCTTTGATGGACTTCTGTCCAATGAATTCGATGTCAAACTCCGTCAACAACATGATCCATTTTGCCGTGCGGCTACTATGATAAGTATGACTCATCATGTATCGCAATGGATTCTCCTTAGACACAACATACGTCATGTTGCTCAGCATGTAATGGCATAGCTTTTTGGTAGCAAACACCACTGCCAAGCAGAGCTTCTCAACGTATGCATAGTTAAGTTCATAACTGACCAGGGTGCGGCTAAGATAGTAAGTAGCCTGTTCTTTGTGTAGTTCATTTTTCTGGGCTAGCATGGCGCCCAGTGCCACCTCAGTAGCTGAGATGTATAAGTAGAATGACACTCCTGGTCTAGGTGGTGCCAATACTGGCGGTGAAGCCAAGTATTGTTTAATGTCATCGAAGGCTGACTGGCACTCGTCATCCCAATGAAATGCTACCCCCTTGTGCAATAATTTATTCATGGGTCGGCACTTGTCAGATAGCTGCGCTATGAAGCGCTTGATTGACGCGACCTTTCCCTACAGGCTTCTGAGCTGCTTGATGGTAGTTGGGGGAAGCATTTCAAGGATTGCCTTGACTTTGTTTGGGTCCACCTCGATGCCTCACTTTGAGACTATGAAACCCAAGAGTTTTCTAGATGTGACGCCAAATACGCACTTCTTGGGGTTTAGTCTGACTTTGTGTTCGATGAGGCGATCGAGGATCTTGCTTAAGTCATCGAGATGATCTGGGCGCAAAAGAGATTTGGCCAACAAATCATCCATGTAATCTTCCAAAGTTTTATGCATGTGATCATGGAAGATGTATGTCATGGCACGTTGGTAGGTGGCGCCAACATTTTTAAGGCCAAAGGGCATGACCTTATAACAAAATGTCCCCCAAGGCATTGTGAACGCCATTTTTAGTTGGTCCTCGAGATTGATACGAATCTGATTGTATCCCGAGAAACCATCCATGAGGGAAAGCATTTCATGACCTGCTGTGGCATCTACCAATGCGTCGATGCTAGGCAAGGGGAAATCATCCTTAGGACTCGCTTTGTTTAGATCTCAAAAATTAGTGCATATGCGAATCCTCCCATCAGGATTTTTGATGGGCACCATGTTGGACAACCATGGTGGGTAATCCACGTAGATGACAAACTGTGCATCCAACAACTTTTGCAATTCATCTTTGACCATTAAGGCCACTGTTGGGTGCATCTTACGTAGTTTTTGCTTAACTGGCTTGACTGTCGGATCAAGCGTTAGATTATGCGTGACTAGCTATGGATCTAGCCCCGACATGTCTTTGTAGGACCATGCAAAAACCTCCTTCTTCTCTTTGAGAAGGGCAATGTAGTCGGCTTGCTCTTTGGGGGATAGACTTACCCCCAACTTGATTATCTATGGATTCATTGGATCAGAGCCGATGTCTACGTCAGTCGTCTCCTCAACTGACATGTGGGATCCATCCTCCAACTGATGTGGAGTTGGGATCAAGTGGATATCAGTCGTTGAATTCAGATCTGCATTAGGAACTTTGGGTCCCTCTTCAGCATGGAAGATATCCTGAGTTGGTTCTAGGGTGAAATGAAGCATCTCACCGAATGACCAATACTCTGATGGGGATGGTGGTGAATTGACATGATCCCAGTCTATGGCATCTATGTCTAGATACAATGACCATGCTGGATCGGCTGGATTGTGGATGGGGGCGGTTAAGTCAATGGAGATCATGTTGATGAAATGATTTTGGTCTCCATTACCATGGGTGTGGTGACTCGGACTTCCTTGGTGATCTCTGTGCTCTGGATCTGGCTCTGGAGGTATTGGCATGAATGGATCGGCCCTATGTGTGGATAGGAGGACAGGGTCTACCCTCGACACTGATATCGCTATAGGGTCTCTGGGCGGAAGGTGCTCTCTGTAGGCCCAAAGTGGCGGATGCAGCACTTGGTCCAACTGTGTTGGGTTTAGGTGCCACCTATGCCTTGGCCCCATGTTTAGTTGTTCAAACATGTCATCAATATCCATGGGGTATTGTTGTTGTCGCATATGATTGAGATAGGCCATCTCAGTTTCATCTTCATAATCACTGTCGGAGATCCAAAGGCCTTCGTTGGTTCCAACAATTATTTGCGACATGTGAGGCTCGTCCTGCTCGAGCAAATTGATATGGTCCCATCGGGGTTGTTCTGCTCTCTATGGGGGGACCTAATTTTCTTGAGGTGGCACTTGCTCGATTGGAGCATCCAAAGGGAACATTGCCAAGAGGCTTTCTTGATAGTCATCCATGGGGGTCACTTGTGAGTGATTGCTATCCGATTCGAAAGGGTCCCATGGTGCTACCTCATATTCTGACTCATCTTCTGAAGATCCTTCCTGACCTTGTCTATATCCCCCTTGTAGGTGAGTTCTCAAACTTTCTCCTTTCTCGGTTAAAGGGAAGGGGTTGTTGAGGTCAACAAGGTTGGTTGTCAACAATGGGAGGTAATCCCCCAATGTGTATGTTGTGTTAGGATTGGCATATGGATCTAATGCCAACCCATCCTTGTTGCCTATCCCTAGGCCTTGCATGTTCTCTACCAAGATGTCCAAGGGTAGGGGGTGGTTGAACCCTACTCCTGATTTGTCGTATGGCATCTGATATCTTGGTTGGCAAAGAACGTGCACTCCTTGCTCATATCTGCCCAACCCATATCCATGCCAATTGCATTGGCCAAGATATCTTAAAGTGAATTCTGGGTTGGACAAATAGTTGACATCCTCAATGAAAGGCTCTTCATCTTCTTCTTCTTGCATGTAAGGTTCAATGCCATTATCAAGGCCCCCATATACAAAGTTTGTCTGGTTTGGCGGGTAGCCTAGAGGAACAATAGTGCCTATGGGGAGGTGAGGTCTCCCCATGTCCTGCATGGACTCAAGTGTGGGTGTTGCTACAATGTTTCACACCAGGTACTCCCCCAGGCCCGTATTGGCCATCTCAATGGTGATTGTTGGCGGTTGAGGGGGAGGGAATGGGAGTTCTTCCTGAGTCCACTCCATGTTAGGTGAACTAGGCATCTCGACTTCCATTCGGCTAGGCATCTCTTCGGTAGATATGGTTGAGACTGATGGCGGTGCCTCTTCCAGGGGTTTCTTCCCATTGTCCTTCGATGTGGCCACCGTAGGTGGCATCGTTGGTGAAGGACCAGATGATGAAGATGGACCCGATTGGGGATTTGATGGACTTAATAGTGGGGATGTATGTGGAATCAGACCCTGTTTAGATGGATTCAACTAAAAATCCAAATGTGTTGATGGAAGGGTCGATTGCGGCATCAGTTGCACCGCATTGCAATACTTGAAGGGTTCTAAGTCCATCGGGACTACATGCACCTGCCCTTCGAATGTATACTTTAAGCATTGGTGGGCTATTGAAGGGACACACTTCATGTCCCCGATCCATGGCCGGCCCAACAAAATGTTATAAGCCATCTCACCCTCCAAGATGTGGCACAATGTAGGAATAGTCTTTTGTCCCACTTGGATGGGTAGGACAATTGTGCCAACTGTCGAGCATATCGCATCATTGAATGCTCGTAGAGTGTAGGTGGAGGCCATGATGTGAGATGCTGGCAACTTTAGATGTTTCAATGCCATTGTTGTAATGATATTACTGGATGAGCCAGTGTCCACCAACACCCTCTTATACGGAATCTCGTTGACCCATGCAATGACGTGCAGGGGTGGATCCACCATGTCACCAGTCACTGATTTCAATTCGTCCTCTCTAAAGGTGATGACTGGCTCGGTGCATCGCTTGACATGCCCCATGAAGTTGTTGAAAGATTTTGCTTCATGGGGCTGCAACTCGATGGCTTTAAGTATCTCCATTAGAGCCTCTCGATGGGGCGATGATTGTTGTATGAGCTCGTAAATGGAGAGCCTAGCCGACGTGGTCCTCAAACTCTGGGTGAGTTTGGTCCGAATTGTGGCCACTGGTCTAGGTGGAGGAGGTTGCGTAGGGTGTTGTTGCGGTTGTGACATTGTTGGCACCTCTCCTGTAGCCACTGCGGGGCAGCTGTGCTCGGGTACCTTTTGTTTCGAGTCACTATACTGATCATCCCTACATACCCCTACATGGGGTAGTTCTGTGTTACCTCATTGACTTGTAGGGTCTTTGCCTGCGCATCATGGGTAGGTAGGGGGTCCTTGAAGACCTCCATCTATTGGTTGCTTGGTGCCACGGGGTTATCCACCGCCAACGTCTTGTTGTCTATTAGGTCTTGCACCAAGCCTTTAAACTTCCAACATGCATTAAGATCATGTCCCTTCTATTGGTGAAACCTACAGTACAAGTCTTCCCTATAGCCCTTAGGTTTTGGAGCGTTGGGGTCTACGGGTCGACTCTCTGGTAGGTTTATCAAGTTTACCATTGACAAGCGGTCAAACAGGGAGTCTTTAGACTCGGTGTAAGGTGTGAATTGTTGCCTAGGGTGACGCTGCTAATTTTGCTCTTGCCGATGGTTTTCTCTTTCATAACTGTCAAGAGGGACCACCTGATAGTTAGCCTTTGGGGGCTGCGTTGCTTGTACAGGCTTAGGTATGTTTATAGCAACCTGATTGACCACAACGGGTTTTGGTTGCGTGGTCCCTATCTTGGCATTTTTAGACCATTCTTTCTTCTTTGGCTTGGCAATCTCGCCATCCTGAATCTTGATCTCCTCAATGATTCTGGCTTGCACCAGAGCCTCCTCTAAAGTGGCATATTGCTGCAGCTGCAATAGCATGGAGATCGATCTCAAACAGCTCTTTGAGAACATTTGGGTAAGGTCGGCCATAGGAGGGAGGTAGGGCAGCTTTGAAAGCAACGTCCGCCATCGATTCCCATAGGCCGCCATGGTTTCTTCCTCATACTGCTTGAGGCTGGCTAGGTCACTTAGTGACACCTTCTTCTTGGTGTTGAAGGTGAAGCATTCGAGGAACGCATCCACTAGCTGATCTAAGTTACTGATGTTGTGCTTTGGCAATTGAGTGAACCAATCCGAGGCAGGGCCTACGAACGTGGTTATAAATGTTCTTAGCAGCAAAGCATCATTGTCCTGAATGCCAAAGCATTGGCTCAGGAATCTAGTCACATGCTCCTGGGCATCCTCCTCCCCTCTAAATATTGCCAACTGGGGCAGTTTAAAGTGTTCAGGGTAAGGGGGTGCCGGCACTAACGGATGCATGGGGTGACTACGGAGTTGGCATAAAGTGGGCTTTTGGGGCCCAAAAGTCTTGGTCTCCATAGACTCTAAGTGCTCTAGCAACACTTTATATGCATCGAAAGATTTAATCTCTTCCTCCTTAGTTTGCTCCCATTGCATATTGCGGGGAACTTGAGGCCTATAGAGGGGTGGCCGGATAGCACCCCCTCTGCCTTGGTAGGGCATTTCAGCCCACTCTTCTTCTTGCTCATACTCCTCATAGGCTTCTTGAGGAGTTCTTGGGTGAGACCTATAAACATGGGTGGGTCCCCACGGAGGGTGCCCATCGTTGTTCCTGGGAGTGGCCTCCCGCTCAGGTCTAGGAGGCCTCGAAGGCAACATTTGGTAAGGTCGTGGAGACCTATCTCGTACCAAGGGGTTGTGCCTCTCATACGGCTCTGCCCTTTGCGTGCGAGGGGTTGGAACCCTCTCAGGCATAGTGTTCTAGAGCAGCTCATCTGTTTGATGCCGAATGCGCTCTTTACTAAGGCGATACAGGTGCTCCAACTGTTGTTGGTCTTGCTCAAGCTACGTGATTTGCGCTTGGCGGGCGGCATGTCTGGAAAATGCCAGGTCGATTTGTTCCATCGTCTTGAGTCTAGGAGGCCTAGATGCCTCTCCTACACATTTATCTCGGTCGTGATGATCCGAGATCTCTATAGGTCACTTTCCTCTATCGAGGTTGGCGGCATTCACCCGAGGCTCTGGCCTCAGTAGGTGATCCTGATAGATAGTAGGTGCGGAGGTGCATTGCTCCCATGCTGTGTATTGCTCTTGAGGAATGTAATGGTCTTCCTCATGCTCCCTTTCGTATATGTGAAAGGGGCGGGTAGAGTTGGCTCACCCTGTTTGAAGAACCTTGTGCTCGGCATTATAGCTCCTAATAGTTATGAGGGGACGAGGAGGAATGGACATGGAACATGTGGCCTCTCTTTGACGGACCTACTATGATGATTATAGCCTCATTGCATGGGAATCACCCTATCTAGCACTTGGGGAGCCTTCCCGGATTTATGTTGAGTGTGCAACCACGTGTAGAAGGAACCTCCTCCTGAAAGGGTCTACCAACAGAGATTAAATAGAAAAGTGCCCCTACCCTTCTCTCCCAAAGGGGTGCCTCCATGAGTCCCATTTTGAAAGGGCATGATGTGGGCTATCATCTTGTGGGTCGGGACAAGGTGGTATAACCAAGTCTGTACTTGGGCACTCATAGCGGAGGCGACGAATGCCCATTCGTCCCTGGGTGACACGAATTCTAGCTACAAATTTGTACTCGTCACAGACTGGAACGAACAACAGTCCAGCGCTTGAAATATTGGTACCTACAAGCAAAAACAAACACTTTTGATCAGAAATTTGATCTCAAAATCAGAGGACTAGGTCCCACCATGATCGCCACTAAAAGCACGAGGATACAGAAACAAAACGGAAATGCCAAGTGCGATGTATGCAAAAGCAAAACGTAACGCTAAGTCCTACGAACTGAAATGCATGAAAGGAGAGAAACATAAACGAATTGAAACAAGATAGAAAGCAAATGTCGAGTACAACCCTTTTTATTAATTTGCTTTAAAATCGGGTTACAACACGTCTCCTCCCTTTTTGGGGCTAGGAGCGTTAAGTAGGGCTCTATTACACCACAGATTGGTACGCTTTCTTTTGCATGCCCACATGTAAAGTGGGTGGGCCAAATGTCATCGCCGCTTGCGTGAACGCATATTTGATTCCTTGTTGCTCCTTCGGTGTTGATATCCTGCGTTCAGAGAAATAGAAAAGGATTAGTAGCACCTACGGATGAAGTAAAACATGCGATCCCCAAAGCCTATGATTAGTGCATGCGTAAAATAAATAAAATGATAACTAAAACATATCAAAATGAGCTAAAAATTTGATAGAGGCATGAGAACATTACCAGGAAGGCACTGCAAAAGGAACAGTCAAGAAATTCGCCATGGATTTCTAATCGCTCCGGGGTGGGACGATTAGACCTACAACAAAATGTCAGAAAGCACCCTCCTAAATGTCCCATCCGGGAGGCTCCAAATCACTTGCAAAGTTGGGGGTTAGGTAAAACGGGGTATTTTGGAAAGACCCAGAAGGTCAGATTTTTCCAATTCAACCTCTATCGCCCGAAATATGATGATGCTCCCTGCATGTTAGTGAAAGCGAGAAATAACAAAAGCATGATCAAAAATGCTCAGAATAACATGAAATTTGAATGGAAGCCTATTTGAACAACCTAGAAACAAATGCAAGAAAAACAGAAATGAAATCTACTACAGATTTCTAATCGCTCCGGGGTGGGGCGATTAGGATTGCAGCAGTACGGGGGACACCCGGGGGTAGGACGCCCGACGTTTGGGGCCCGGTTTCGGCACCAATCCACTTGGGATGGGTCCAAAACCTCTTGTGGGGTATTTTAGGTAAATTTGGGTGGGATACTATGGCAAAATGTCGGGTTTTGGGTCCGGATTGTGCTTCCAATAATCACCCAATAACCTCCCTTCCAAAAGAGATATCAAGGATGTGAAAGGCACAAGCAAAAGGGTGAGGACGTAAATCGACAGCACTCCATTGCTCCAAATGCTCCTGACCTATTCCTCTTTTGGGGTGAGAAGACTCACCATTTTATAGACTTGAGGGTCTCTGTGAATGAGCATGCAGAGGCGCCACTTGGCGATCATGCCTTCTCAGGGGAGAGAAGATTCCTCCCTGATTAAGGACTCCATGACTGCCTCTATGACTACCTCTTTGAGCTCAAAAATGCTCACTCGCACTCCCATGCAATGAAGGAGGAGTTAAGTGGCGGATCTAAGCTGCCATTTGTCAAGGTTTGACCTTTTGCCTGTCAAACCTGCTATTCGCCCCACCCAGGGGCGAATGCTGCTAATCGTCCCTGGGTGGGATGAATACCAGTTTGTAATCATCCATGGGTGGAACGAATAAGGAGCAGAGTGCTTGAAAGGTGCCAAATTGACCTCTGACCTTTCAAAACTACTGTGAGAGTGGTTAGGACCATTGTTTAACCTCTAGGGGCTGCCCTGGGGGTTGTGTATGTCAGTGTGATCAGTGTTTGTAGCCACATAATCGGATTGGTGTTGTTTTGGTGTCTACACAAACTTAGTTGAATCAGTCCATCAACTCCTTAATCACCCCCAAAACTCCCACCAAATATGGGATCAAGTGATGCAAATATTGAAGATTAAACCTTCTAAGGTCAACCATCTTAAAGGGAATGTGAGTATTAGTAAGATGGATAGGACTAGAAATTGGCAACCTCTTCCTAAGGATTTTGGAAAATTCAATACTGATGGAGCCTTCAGAGGGAACCCTGGAAAATCCAGTGTGGGAGGAATTGGTAGACTTTCAGATGGCTCCTTGGTTTTTACTTTTGCTAATAATTTGGGTATTCTTTCCAATAACCTTGTTGAGGGGTATGGTATCCTAAGAGGCCTTCAGGAGGCTACTAAGGTTGGATGGGAAAAGGTGTTAGTTGAGTCGACTCTCAACTTATGATTAATATCTTGAAGACTCCTAAGAATCATAAGGTGGATTGGAGAATAAAAAGAATTATTGAGAAGATTCGGTTAATCCAGGATGGGATTTTTGAAAGTTGATTACAATCATGTGGTCAGAAATCAAAACAAGAGTGTTGATGCTTTAGCTAATTGGGCTTTGGACAAAGGTGATCTTACTTGTTATGGCCACCCTCCTGTATGGTTGGCTTCTCAAATTAGGGAAGCTCTTCTTTATATCATTTCTTTGGATGGCTCCAGTTCTGAAGGTACCTAGTTTCTTTTTTTTTTTTTTTTTGCTTCTCTTTGGTTCATTCAGTTTTTTTTAGTTCCCTAGCTCATTCTATTCTTTTTTTTTTCCTCTATTGATTCATGCCTTAATAGTCTTCTGGTCTAGATAGGTCATTTTTTTGTTCATTTTTTTCTTTCTTTTTTCTTCTTTGTTTTTTTTGTTTAGTTTTTTAATGTGGGTGGGTTCTTTTGTTTTGTTTTGTTTTTGTGTTATTTGTGTTGTTTTTTGTTGTTCTTGTGTTTTTGTTGTTTTGTTTTTTTTTTATGTTTTTTGTTATTGTTATTGTGTTTTTTCGTTCTTGTTCTTGGGTTTCTCTTTGTTTGTGTTATTTTGTGTCTTTATGTGTGAGTGTTTTCTATGATTTTTTTATTTATTTATTGTCTGTTGTTGGTTGTTTTTTATTTTTATTTTTATTTTATTTATTTTATTTTTTAGGTTTTGGTTGTGTTTATTTTTCATGTTTTTTTTTGGTTATGTGTTTGTAGTGTTCTGTTGTTTTGGTCATGTTTGTGTCTTGTTATGTGGTTCTTGTGTTTTTCTATGTGGTTTGTGTTGTGGTTTCTTTTATCTTATTGTGCGTGTTTGGTTGTGCTTTTGTTTTTGACACACTCAAGGAGCATGTTTTTATTTTATTTTATTATTTTTGTTGTTATTTACTTATTTTTAAATTGTTTTTGTGTGTTTGTTTGCTCCTTGAGTATGTCAAATGTGGTAGGCTAGGTCCGAGTCCTGGGCATTTTTGGTGGAATGGATAACCCTACCTCCTTGGGTCTTACCCGAAAGTGGCATCCCTTTTGGGATGTTTTCCACTAATATATATATATATATATATATATATATATATATATATATATATATATATATATATATATATATATATATATATATATATATATATATATATTTTCTCTTCTACAACTAATGTATATGCATCAAACTCTAGGTCTAGTAGAAACTTGTTGTCGTAAACTCTAAGTTCTATGAGAAGGATTTTTGCTCAAGAAGCCTGGACCCTAGCAAAGGATTTTAATTCTCATTTTTTTGGATAAAAAATGAAGAAACTCCTCAATCTCGAAGATCTTTGAAGAGTTTACATATTTTGTGAATGACAATGAGCTATTGGATGTTGAGTTGAAGGGTTCAAGGTATACTTAGAGTAATAGCATAGTTGGTAATCAAATCATACAAATTAGGTTGAACAGGGTCCTTGTATCCAAGAAGTGCCTTTAATTTTTTGGGAATTTGTCTCTCTATTATCTTCCTGGAATTGACTCTAACTATAACCCCTTATGTTTTGAAGTGAACCAGGAAGAAACTTTATTACCTAGGAAATTTAGGTTTGAGGTAATGTGGTGCCTTCATCCTCAGTTGGAAGATAAAATGAAAACCTTGTGGCTGACAATGGTCCAAGGCTCCATCCTTTACAAAATTGTGGTGAAGCTTAGAGTTGTTAAAATTGGCCTTAAAGAATGAAATAAAAATACTTTTAAAAATATTTTATAAAAGAGGAAAGACCTAAAATATAAAAAAAAAAGCTATTGAATCTGAGATAGAACTTGGAAATAAATCTCAAGCAATTAGATACAAAGAAAATAAGGTGTTGGCCAAATTTCTTAACACTATTTCCAAGGAGGAAAATTTGTGGAAACATAAATCCAGGGCACTTTGGCTAAAGGAGGGAGATACAAATTCCATGTTTTTTCACATCACAACCTTGAAGCATAGAAGCACTGACAATATTAGAGAAATTTAAAAATATGATGGATTCAATGCTACTCACATTAAGGATATAATAGCTGAGGTTATGGATTTTTTCAAAAATCTCATTGGGATAAAAGGGGTTTGTAATGAGGAAGCCCAAAATAATTTTTTTGGAAGTATTCCCAGCCTTGTCATGGCTAATATGAACTAAGACCTTGTCTCTCCATTCAACGATGAGGAAGTTAGAGTTGCTATCTTTGCAATGTAAGAAATGAAATCTTTGGGTACTAATGGTTTCCTCTCCATTTTTTCTAGAAGTATTGGCATATTCTAGGGAAGGATATTGTTGATGCCCTTCAGGAGGTCCAAACCACCAATCATATCATGTTCATAGTTAATTCTACATTTTTAAATTTGATCCCTACAATTATTGGTGCAAAGGACTTTGGTGTCTTTAGGCCCATCAGCTTATGCAATTCTATGTATAAAATTTTAACAAAGGCCCTTGTTAACAGATTAAAATATTTTCTTGTAGCCTTGATTGATTAAGCCTAAAGTGGATCCCTGCCATGGAGATAGATCCTAAACAATATCATAGCTATCCATGAAAGCATTCATTTAGTTGATAATAGTGGTAAAGCTGGTCTCTTCCTCAAATTAGATGTGAAACAAGCTTATGATAGGGTTTCATGGGAGTTTTTGCTAAATATTTAGGGAAAATTTAGTTTTTGCCTAAGTTGGATAAAACGTTTCCTTGTTTGTATCTCTTCTTCCAAGTTTTCACTCTTAATAAATGGGTCCCCAACAGGTTATTTTTCAAGTTTGAGAGGTAGTCTCCAAGGGGACCCCTTATCCCCTTACCTTTATATCTTAGTGGTAGAATATCTGGGTAGGGCTATCAAGTTAGAATGCTTTGTGGAAAGTATAAAGCTCACTTTACTTGTGGATCTTATTTCTCATAACTAATTTGTAGATGATATTTTTCTCTCCCTCCTTACATCAGTTCCCCAAGTAAGAGTGCTAAAAGAAATATTGGAGGTGTTTGAAATTGTAACTAGGGAAAAGATAAATTATATAAAAAGTAAAAGCTTCTTTCAGAATACCCCCTTAGCAAGGTAGATGATAATTGCTTGCATATTGGGTTGTGAGGTGGCTACCCTCGTGTCTCTTTACCTTGGAATACCTTTGTTTTAAGGTAGGATCTAGTATTCACTTTGGGAACTTGTCATGGAAAGATTGTAGATAAAGTTGGTCAGGTGGAAAGGATCCCTCCTAAATCAAGCTAGAAAGGCTACCCTGGTAAAGTCTACTCTTGAAAGTATTCCAAGCTTCTTCTTATATATATTTAGAATTCCTAACAATATTTTATCGAAGATTAAACATATTCAAAAGTCATTTCTTTGGTTTAGTTTTGATGAGAAGAAAAAAATTCAACTAGTTAGTTGGGATCAAGTTTTTGAAACTAAAAAGTATGGTTTCTTAGGGCTCTATAACATCAAGTAGATGAATAGGGCTCTAGTTGTAAAATAGGCATGGAAGTTGGCAAGTCAAACTGAAACTAGTTGGGTCAACATTGTGTCAATAAAATACTTGAGATAGGAGAATTTTTTGCTTGTTGATTCTCTATCGACTTTTGGCCCAACATTTTGGTCGAGTTTACAAATTTTAGGATGCTAGTCTCCAAAGGTTGTAGGTGGAGTTTTGGTGATGGACTCAAAATTGAATTTTGGGAAGATATTTGGTTGATGGACTAACCCCCTATGTAGATTATAAATCTAGTGTATTTGAAGCCTATGATAGATTTGTATTTGGATCTAAGGTAGTGTACTTTATCAAGGAAGTTAATGGGTTGAATATTTGGAACTCATTAGACCAGTATATTCTCAACAATGCTAAGATTGAAGATTTTATTCTAATTGCTAATAAGTTGAAGTTTTAAGTCATTAAACAACAAATTGAAGAGTATGAGATCTTCTAGGCAAGGGAAAATAACAGATACTTTTCAATCAACTCTTCCTACATCCTGTTGTCTATCAAGACTCCTTTATGGGTCCCACATTTCAAATTATGGCTTAAGGGTTTAGCGCCAAAGGTAAATATCTTTTTTTGGTTGGCTACCCAGAATAAGATTTTGACCATTAAATTTTTTTAAAAAAGAGGTTGGTAAATATCCAAAAGATGTCAATCTCTATAGTGCTAATGATGAATAGATAAGCCATATATTCTTTCAATGCTCATTCTCTATGGATGTTCTTAACTCTATTTTTAATTTTTTGAGACTCAGTTTAGTGGTGCTGAGTTTGCTTGTTGATGTTTGCACTCAATGATCATCTCCTTTTTACTCTCCAAGGCTGAATTATTTTTAGAAATTCTATTTGCCACATATTTTTTGGTGGGTGTGGAAGGAGAGGAATGGTAGAATTTTTAAAAACTTCAAAAGAGATCCTACTTATGTTTGTTCTAGAGCCTTGGCCTCCACCCTAGAGAATGTGTCCTCTCTGACTTTAGAGGAGGATAGATTTGAGGAGGTTGAACTTGAAAGGAGAATTAGCTTTCAAAAAGTAATAGAGTTGTTGGTCTTCCTAGTCCAAATCACCAAGCCCTTGTGAGGTGGGAATCTTCTTCTTTGGGTTGGGTTAAATTGAACTTCGATGGAGCTTCAAAGGGTAATCCTAGTAATGTTGGTGTTGATGGGGTTCTTAGGGATGATAAATATGGGCTTTTGTTGCTATATGCCAAATTCTTAGATATCCAGACTTGCCATGTTGTAGAGACCAGATCCCTTTACTAAGATTTCATGCTTGTGGAGAATATGGGGTACCAAAAAGTTTGCATTGAAGGAGACTCACTTAATTTTATAAACTTGGTCAAAGATGATTCAGTCCTCGATTGGAATATTGAGGTTATTATTATGGAATCCAGGTAAATTCTTCAGACTAGAGAGGATATGGAGATAAAGCATATATTTAGAGAAAGAAATTTCCATGTTGAATTTATGGTAAACCTAGGTATAAGTCTCAATGGTCTATTTTTTTGGAGAGATAATTTTCCTAAAAGCCTTCTTCAATTGGATTTAGTGATGTATGCTTCTTAATGCTATGTAAGCTTTTATTGTTTATGAAGAAAGGTTTTATGCACAATCGTGTGGGAGTGTTGTTCTAATTTTTTATCTTGTATCAAGTTGTAGTTGGTTCACTTGGTGATGGATGGCCAATTGTTACGCTTTATAGTTATTCTTGTCCTTGTATTGTTGGTCTTAAGTGAATTTTTGTGTGGCTTCTCCTATTGTAAAAGGTTTGAGGACCCTTTCAAAACGTCTTCTATATCTAATCAAAACAAAACATTCTCCTCTCCTATGTTTGTATAGAATTTTACTATGGACACTTATGTATTTGGAAGGAAACTAGAATAAAGGTGTCAAATTATATCTTTTTTAATACAAATCTTGTTATATAATATAATTTAAAAATTTATATAGCTAATATGAACATATTTTTAGTATTTGTAGTTGGGTAGCAATATTGAACTCCTTGCTTTATCTTAGATTATTTTTATTATAAAGATAATTCCAATCATAAATCTAATCAATATGTTATTATACTAATTTAAAATTTATAATTTATAATTTATAATTTAAAATCCATTTTTTACTAGCTTTTAACATTCTCCTTTCAAATTTCAAGGGTTTGAAGCTAGGGGCTGGGACAACTCTAGGGTTTTATAATTCACAACTAAGTTCGATTGCGATGGCTTTTTGAGGGTTTGAAACCAAGTGGTGACAATGGTTTTGAAGGATTTTTAATTTATAGATGAGTCAAGTGACAGTGGTTTTGGAAGGTTTGAAGATAGATGGCTATGGTTTACAACTAAATTAGACGTGGTAACTTTAGAGGATTTTTAATTAGTGGCTCTAAAAAGTTTGAATCTAGATAGCCGTGGCTTTTAAAAATAATTTAATTCACAACTAAGTACGATGGTTAAATCAGGTGGTAGTGGCTCTAATAAATTTGAAGCTAGATAGTCGTGGCTTTTAAAAAAAATTAATTCACAATGGTAGTGGCTTTCGAAGGTTTAAATCCAGCAACCCAACTACAAAACCTGTACAAAATAATATTTGAAAATTAGTTAGGAAAGACTTTGATGCAAGACTGGTTGTGCATTTTTTGTAAGGGTTTCAGTGGGAAAATCTTGTCTGCTGCATTAACACCGCCTTGAGGAGGTGTTAATTCACCCTTTTTAATGGTTGTCGCTCATGTAGTTGGCTTCATTTATTCTGAGTCTACTGGAGAGCTCAATGGTATCGAGGAAGTGTTCGTGCAAGTTCATTCTAAAAATGTATCACGAGGTAAAGGCCCTGTCCCTAAAGTTGTTATTCCTTTGCATGAATTCCATACAGCTTCTAAATGGTTTCAGAGTCATACCCTGGTGGGTTATTTTTTGGGTCGTATCCCATATGATACCCTTATTCGTTCATGGGTCCAACAAGTTTGGGGCCCATATGGAGTCAAAGTGGAGAATGTACAAAACCTTACAAAAGGGTATTTCCTTTTTCACTTTTCAGATCTAGCTCAAGCATAGAAGGTTTTGTCTAGGGGTCCATGGACTGTCTATAATTCTCTGTTGATTTTACAATCCTACTCTCAAAATTTCCAAGTCAGTGATCAAGCTGCACTGGAAGTCCCGGTGTGGGTTGAATTCCCTAGTCTTCCTATTCCTCCTTGGGGTTTTTTGCAGACTTTAGTTGCCACCTTAGGTAAGTTTGTTTACCTTGAGCCAAAAAAAATTTCTCTGCTCGACCCACTAGAAGGGTTTTTATCAAAGTTAACCTTACTAAGAATTTGCAAGAGTTTATTGATATTAAAATCGGGGACCAATCCATAAGGCAAAGAGTTGCCTATATCAATTTACCCAATACCTGTTATCAGTGTCAATCTACAGCTCACAAAATTTGAGAGTGCCCTTTGATGGAATGGAAATATATGGCAAGTCCCTCGCCCACTCATGCGACTCCCGCTAATGGCTCGCGGGGAAAAACTAAATAATGGACTACTGTCTCTACCAAGAAATATCATGGTACTAAGAAACAAGAAGCATCGATTTCTACTGTACAACCTGCCCCTTCTCCTTCTCAAGACATGCAAGCTTCTGTTGAAGTTGTTCAAAATCCTATTGATACGAGCCCTCCAGTTGTTGACATGCAACCCCCAGTTCCACCAGTGTCTTAACTTCTTTAGTCGGGCCCTTCTTTGGCCTCAGTGGTGGCAACTCCAGATAATTCTTCAGTGGAAGAGGGTCGAGCCTTGAAGGTTCGTCACTCTCGTAGCCCTATTCTGAATGATAAATGTTGACAACTAAACAATGATGCTTTCCATGCAATCTCCAACTATTTTGGCTCACTTACAGGTTTGGGTGATGCAGAGGATGTCATGGAGATCATGCATCCTAACAAATCCTAATGATTTTTTTATCATGGAATGTTCGAGGACTGACGGACCCAGTCAAAAAATATTTAGTCCGAAATGAGATGTCAAATGTTTCTTGAATGCATGGAAGCCTCGATATTTTATGTCTACAAGAAGTTAAGATTTCTAATTTCAATCTATAGTGTACATGTGATTTTTTGTGGCCACGAAGTACCTATTTTGCCACAAAGCATTCCCCAGTAAAAGGAGGAGTCGTCACTATCCTTGGGCCTCGATTACAGAAGAATGTTGTTACTTGGGGTGTTGACCCATCCAATCAAGCTGTCTGGATTTTTCTCAAGATCTATGGAAAATCGCTTGGGGTGGTTAATGTGTATGCCTCAAATGTCGCTTCTAACAGATGCGAGTTGTGGAGATGGCTTGCCATGAATCTACCATTTGCCACTTGGATGCTCTGTGGAGATTTTAATATGGTGGAGAAATATTCTGATAAGGTCAGTCATGTCTTGATGCGGTGGTGTTTAGGTGAAAGAGAAGCTTGGTTTTTTATGAAAAACAAGCTTTGCCTTTATGACCCTAATTCCTGCTTCTCACCTTCTAACTTCCCGTAGGCTCTTTGGTACACCTAGTCCAATTTTCAAGCTGCTTCTTCTAGGGTTTTGGTAATATTGGACAGAGCCATGATTTTTGAGTGTGACAACTTCCAGTTCTCCCATATTTTGCCTTCTTCATCGTATGTGTTGACTTTGCCTGGTACTACACTGTCTGATCATTCACCTATTTTATTCTCGATGACAATGTTAAACTTTCAACCTAGAGTGCATTCTTCACAGTTTTACCTAAATGTTTCTTTTTTGCATAGCTTTAGCATGAAAGCTCATATATGCCGCATTTGGAATTTGATTCCTAGACCTGATGGTATTTCTGGAAGGATTGAATGGTGGAATGCTGCCATTCAACGAACCACTAAGGTGTTGCGAACTCTGGGTGTTGAAGTTGCAAAATGATGAAAACATGCTAAGTCTGCCTTGCAAAGTGAGCTATCCAAATCCTGTCTCAGGCTTGAAGCCTCTCCTTTCAACTCTATTGCTCAATCCCAAGTTTCTTTCGTTCGGCATGAGCTAAAAAAGGTTGATTTGTATGAAGCCAAGGGGGCTTAATTACGTGCTCGAATGCATTGGCTCAAAGTGGGGGACAGAGTGACCAAAGAATTTTTTCAGTGCCTCAGACCTCCTACTCAACATTCTCAGTTTCAAGCCATTCAAGTTAATGGATAGATATTTACAGATCTTTCAGACATTGTCAAAGTATTTGTTTCACATTATCAAGGTGTTTTTTCTTCTCAACCTCTTGATGATGCTAGAAGGCAAGCTCTTGCTGATTATACCACTGTTGTCCCCAACAAGCTTTCACCAGAGCAAATGTTATTTTGTGACACTTCTCTTTCTCTGGAAGATCTAAAAATTGCCTTGTCACTTATGGCCAATGATAAGTCACCTGGGCTTGATGGCTTCCCATGTGAATTCTATAAATAATTTTTGGATATGCTTGGTTCTAATCTCCACAAAGTTTATCTTGAAGCCCTGCAATGTGGTTCACTGGGTTCCATTATTAACAAAGGCAATGTTAAATTTATTCCTAAGTCTGGAGATCCTGAGCTCATCACCAATTGGAGGCCGATCACCCTGCTTAATGTGATCTACAAGATTATTGCTAAAGCCCTTGCACTTAAGCTTAAATCTATTCTGCTTTTGATTGTCAGACCTAAACAAACTAGATTTGTTAAGGGAAGATACATTCTTGATAATGTTCTTGCTATTTGGGAAGGTATGGAGTGGGCAAGAAATTCTGAACAAGATGCTTTATTCATTAAGATAGACTTTGAGAAAGCCTATGATAAGATGGAGTGGTACTTCATAACTGCCATGCTTCAAGCTCTAGGTTTTGGGCCAGTATTTGTGAGCACCATTCTTATGTTATTTCAAGATGCTTCAGCTATTCTTACCTTGAATAATAGTCAATCTCAGTCAATTTCTCTTGGTCGCTCTATGAGATAGGGGTGCCCTCTTGCTCCATCTCTTTTCATTCTTGCTACAGAGGCTTTTGGCTATTTTTTGGCCCATAATATGGATCAAGGATTAATCAAGGGTATTGCTCTCCCTAATTCTGATCATCAGTTGGTCAATGGTCATTTTGTAGATGATTCCTTCTTAATGCTTCAAGAAGATGAGAAATCCCTTTCCTCGGCTATTAGTTGCTTAGAGGTGTTCTGTTTAGCCTCTGGTTCTTCTATACAATGGAAAAAAACATCCTGTTTTCGGCAATCTCAATCTCAACTACCACACTAGTTACATCAATTCTAATGGACTTGGATTCATCCAGGTGAGGTGTTTAAATTTCTTGGAATTCCTTTTGCATTTCATGGTTCCTCTATTCAATTGTGGCATTATGTTATTGATAAAGTGGAAAAGAAGCTTTCTTACTGGACTAGTAAGAAACTTTCTCTGGCAGGAAAATTTTAGATTTGTTCTAAGGTTTTAGCCACTACCCATATCTATTATTCATCTTGTTGGGTTCCATCCAAATCTTGTTATAAAAAACTGCATAAGATTCTAAGAGACTTCTTGTGGGCCAAAGAATCTGTCAAACAAGGTTTTCATCGGGTAGCCTAGGAAATTTACTATTTGCCCAAGGATTGTGGAGGCATGGGTTTGCTTGATTGTCACCGACAAGGTCTTGCCCTTTATGCTAAATTGATCACCCGATATTTAATTGGGGATAAATCTTGGAAAGTGCTGGTCAGGCATTGCATTTCTTCTGGTTTGCTTTAGGGGAAGAAAATTTGGAAAGGGGTGGGATTGCAATCCATTATTACTGCCCCTGTCCTTATTAAAGTTAAAGGCTCTTTTGTCATTTAGAGTATTTGGAAATCCTGGGAGGCCTTCAAACCCTGGCTTAGTTGGAAAAGGAGTTTTCGCAAAGCAGGTGCCTCTTTGTCTTCCATGAATATTTGGTGGTCTCCTGTTATCACTTGGCAAGGTTCTCCCTTAGCTCTAGTGCAGTGGGTCAGAGCGTAGAGGTTCTATAAGCGTGGTATTGCTTCCATTTTTTATTTCTTCTCCCGAAATGCCAGGTGTTCGATACCCTGGGAAAGTTTTCGTCAAATTCACAATTTAAATACTGGTGATAGAGACACTTATGAGGTGGTTATTGATAGTATTCCGTTTTCTATTTGGAGCAAACTGCATAAGCATTTTCAAAAACCCTGGTGGTTAGATTGGTGTTGGTCTTGGGAGCTTCCTATTTTGCAATATAAAGCTCATCTTGGTTACAAATGGCTCACCCCATAAGTTCCAATGGTTGATAAGCTCACTCTGAGATGGAATTTAGTCTCTCTTCCCTCCCAATGGAATAAGAGGTTTCGGATTGCTTGGGCTACTTATATTGAACCTAAACAAAGTTTTTTTGCTTGGAGTCTCTTACATAAAGGGTTACCTATTGGCAGTAGGCTCAAGCATCTGGGTGTTCATAATCTCATTTTCCCGGTTTGTGGACAAGCGGAAGATTTAATACATGTTTTTTGGTCTTGTGATCAGGCTCAGTCAGCTTGGGAATGGCTTCTTGAAATTTTCAGACCTTTTATGCAGGAGGATTTTACTTGGGTGCATGCTATTTTGGGTGACCCTATTGCCTTTTCCTTCAACTTGGATGTTGTTTGGAATATTTTTAGAATTGGTACCTTGTTTTATCTATGGAATTCTCGGAATAGAGCTGTTTTTCTCAGCAAGATGTCGGACATGTCTTCTCTGTTGCTGATAAATATGATATATTCTTTGATTTTTGGTTACAGATTCAAGTACAGGTTAAAAAAGTACAGGTGGAGCTGCAGTACTTGCGTACCCTCATGGATCATTGGGGGAATGCACCCCGCATTATGAGTCATGTGCATCTTCCCTCACCTTCCAGTGTGCGTAATTTCTCGGCTTCTTTCTTTCCAAATGCATATTTAATCATTGTTTTGGCAGTTGTTATTGGCAGATTGTGGGTTGTTTCTGACACTTTTGTATACTCTTAACCACAGTGGTTAATGTATTGGTTTACGGGGTGTGCTAATCCCACCCACCCTTTTTTTGTATGATTAAACATTATTTTATTAATATAATGGCTTTTTCATTTTAAAAAAAACCCTAGTATTTGCACAGGCCCATTCGGCACGATAACTGCTTGGCGGTGACCAAAACAATAAAATATATATTGTGTTAAGCTGACTTATTCAAAACATTCAAACGCGTCGGTCTCACCTACCCGTCCAACGGTAATGTCTAATGAAGATGGTGATCCGAAAGTTCACCGTCTGTTCATAAATGAAATACACAATGTCAAACTTCCTTTCATGTTAATCTATATTAACAAATTCATCCACAATGTCTTGCGGGAAGCTACACTGTGACTGCGCGTTGGATAAGCGAATGCAGATGCATTTCAAAAAATGGTGGTTAGGTTTGCCATTGCGACTTAGAAAGTAGCCTTTCTCAGATTTATTTCCACCAAGTTGTGAAAAAATCCAAACCAAACCCGCCATGATTTAATGCTAAACATCGTCGTAGTTTCTGCTCCGATTGCCTTTGAAATGAAGAAACCGTGCCCTCGGCCAAACGAAAGAGAGATGCACCATCCACACAACATCATCGTTGCTCCGGTAACTTGCAGGTTACTCTTTTTTGGCCTATAAATTCCTCTTGAATCCTCTTCCTAAAAACAAAGCAAAGGTAGATCCTCCAAGTTGTTAGATCCTCAAAGCAAAGGCAGTTAGGGTTGAACTGCTCTCAGACGAGAGGAGAACACGAAGACATCAATATCATTATCATGTCTCAGGAAACAACAACAACAAAACTTAATGTTGAGGGAATTTGTTCCAAAGCCCATGAAACCAAGATCAGTGACGAGTTGAAGAATGTAAACGGAGTTCAAAAAGTTGAGGTTGATATTAAAAAGAAGAGTGTCAAAGTTGTTTACACAGCAAGCTCAACTAATGTATCCGATGTAGGTATATTTCATGCACTCCTAATACTTTCTTTCATGTATAAATTTTTTTGCTGGATTGTCTTTGCTATGGATGAGTGGCTTATTATTTTGCCACAATTATACCTTTTCGAATCTCTTATTTCTTTTATTGTAGGTTTTCGGAACCTCCTTTCTTTTCTTTTCTTTTTTGATTTGTACTTTCTGCTGAAATTGTATTAACATGCTGAATTTTAGTCAGGCAAAACATTATAACCTTCTGTGTTTGATGATATGTTGTTCAGTTAAAAAGCTTCAAGAGAATGGTTTCAGTGCCGATGTTGTAAATAGCAAGACGAAGTAGAGGCAAATAAAATGCCTCAGGTGAAGGTGAACGAGGATAGTTTACAAAGTTCAGGACACACAACGCCATAGCCTATCTAAATTGTATATGGTGGTTATAAATAGATTTCTTTTATATTGTCCCCTTATAGTAGAATGCCATTTATAGTAGCCTGGTTTCCATTATTCGCTGGTGTCTGACTTGATGTTCTGTAGAGGCGAACATACTCGTCTCCTGACAGAAAGGTTTCAGTTCAGTTTCGTAATTCCCATTAAGCTAGTGGTGGCTGATGGTGTTTTTTTTTTATAATAAATTAAGAGCTAGAAACACCTGGTTTGTATTTATTAATTAATTAATTATGCAATAGATTTTATTTTCTGTTTACATATGCCATGTCGGAACTTGGCATTCAAACTTATTGAACAACTGCTCCTAGAAGATTGGACAGTACTTTAATAAATGTTTGTATATGGTAAGGTTTTGAAAAAACAATTTTGTTTTAGTTATTCAGCTTAAAGATTTGTTGACTTTGTAAAGTTTTACGTTTCATTAACAATCAATTCTTTCAAGTTATACGTTCATAAGCAGAAGCAGAAACATCACGATAATCATTATATTAAATTTAATATTTATTATAATAATTAAATATTTAAAAGTAATGATATCTTATAAAATTTATAAAAAAAATTATATATTTTAATTTTTAAGGTTTATGTTTTAATAACATCTTGTGTTGTGTAATTTAGCTATATTATATGTATAAGTATTATCTTCTTGGGATTTGAACTTTGAAACTTATATTTTGAATATATAAAATTAGTTTTCAAAAGTTACATAAAATTTGTTTGTGATAATATATAATAATCCATCATCATTCATATAACTATGTAATTTCATATTGTATATAGAACATAAATATAACTTATACTTATATTTTGAATATATAAAATTGGTTGTCAAAAGTTGCATAAGATTTGTTTGTGATAATATATAATGATTCATCATCATTCATATAAAGTACGAGCTAATATCTCATGTTGTATATAGGACATAAAAATCAGTCCTTATGTTCCATGATTTTTTTACTCATAAATCCAAAGTAAAGAAAACTATTATTATTTTTGTATTTTATTTTATTTTTAAATTATAAATTCATAAGTTTGGTTTTAATATTTAAATTAATATTCATTTTATATATATATATATATATATAAATTCAAAATCATAATTAAAAATTTAATGTGAGTTTTATGAAATAGCTTTAGCTCAACAAATTAAAATCTTCTACTTTCAAGAAAACTCATATTCAAAATCTTGGTAAATAATAAATGCATTATAAACTATTTTTTACTATGAGGTTAGTGTGAGAAACCCCTACCAAGGATGCTTAGGGTTGGGAATCCCTATCCCAACCATGATCATTGATAAAAGTGAGAGCTAAAATTATTAATAGAAGTCAAACACACAACCATACACACAACCAGCCCCTCATACACTTGCTCATGGCATGGTTTTAATGCTGGATCTCCCAAAGAAGAGTCAAAGATTCCTACTATATGGTTATGATATAATATGGGTACAACTCATTTAATACCTTATAACCAATTCATATATAAAGAAACTTATGAATTTTCAATAAAAAAAAATAGGAGATGGCATATCTTAGGCCTTATTAAATGTTAGATTTTAGTTAGATAAGGTTGAAAAGTATATAGAGGGACTGAGCTTAATTTAATAGTAACAAGTTATATATTGTGTTTATAGCTATAAAATAAGACTATAATCTATGTTGCAACCCTACAACTTAATAAAATAGATTTAAATTTTTATAATATGCATAAAGAGTCTTAAATAAGGCTATACTTTACTCCCTTAAGTATGGTCATATAAATATAATGTTTAAATTTTACAAACATCAAGATCACCTTGGTTCATTATCTAGCATTAGAATTAGGATGTTATATGTTCATGGAATACATGGTAATGAGGATCATGTTGCAATGAAAATATAGATGCAAGATATTATATTTACTCAAGGAAGCTTAAATGCACATTAATACAATTTCATCATGTGAATGTGGTGGTTGGATTGGATGCAAATGTACAAATTCTAGGTCAAAAAAATGGTATGTCTATAGGAGATCTTGATATTGTGTTCACGGATCCTTCAGGAAGCCATGAGCCATCAAAGAATAAATTGGATGTTGGGTCTTCTTCTCATTGCCTATAATTTCCCCCTAAAAATTCAAGCCTTGGTATTTTGCATACTACGATGACATCTAAAGGTGCAAGGGAGACCTTCTCCAAAACTATTTGCAATATATACCTTATGGGAAATACCATTAGTACTTGAGTGAAATGTTTACAT
Source organism: Wollemia nobilis (assembly GCA_028583015.1). Lineage (NCBI taxonomy): Eukaryota > Viridiplantae > Streptophyta > Pinopsida > Araucariales > Araucariaceae > Wollemia > Wollemia nobilis. Next base: position 7,187 of record JAQPPZ010005785.1, on the reverse strand, counting down.
TCATCATGGGTGATGGTAGTTGTGACCTTGTGGAAAATTTTTAGGGGATGAGGATAGACTTGGATTTGATTTGAAGATGGGCGCTAGTGAAGTGGATATCTCTGGATTCCATAGAAATTATAGCAGCCCCTAAAGCCTTTTTTCTATCAGGTTAAATTGTATGGAAGATGCAAATTGTATCCTATGGGGAGACCCCTTATTCTATGGTAAAAGAGATCTATTTTTGTGGAAGTTAGAATATGATTTCAATCCTCATATGCAAAGGGTTAACTTTATATCTTTACAGGTTCATCTCCCTACCCTCCTAAACTATCTTTGGGATGAAGATGTGTTGAGAGGTATGGCAAAGGCTATAGGGGATCCCCTTTTATTTATTTGGTAACTAGAGCCAAATCAAGAATGGTGTATGCAAGAATATATATCATGGTAGATCTGGAGGTAGATATTCCCTCTTCTATCAATCTTATCTTATTCATGGGTACTTAGGATCATACCATTTTTTATGAGAATAGATCGACCCAATGCTCTAGCTATGGAAAATTGGATCACCAGGTGAACCAATGTCCCCTCAAGGCACATGCAGAGAAGGAAAAGAGACCTACAAGAATAAAATAGATCCATAAGAAGAACTCAGGATGAGTCCCCTCGAAGGAATCTAATCAAAATTAAAAAAGAAAAGTTTGTAGGAGTGAGAAAAATAAAACTATAATATTACTACAAGAGTAACCATGGGTGTTTGGGTAAATAAATATAATTCTAAATATTATAACTGAAGTGTCTCTTTTGGAATATTAATGGCTTGAATGGGCTTTCTTAAACAATAGGTGGTCACTTCCCTGCATAACAAAAATTTGCCTAATATTTTTTCTTGTAAGAAACTAAGTTGGATGGTCAAGATATAGAATTTGTTAGAAGAAGAATTTGGAAAGAAGTCCATTTTGCTCGAAACCTATCGAATGGTTCCTTTGGGGACTCTTTTGTCTTTGGTATGTCAACAAGTTTGAGGGATTGGTAATTTCTTCCTCAGATAAGACTATTAATATTCTCTTCTACAACTAACGTATATGCGTCAAACTCTAGGTCTAGTAGAACCTTGTTGTCGTACACTCTAAGTTCTATGAGAAGGATTTTTGCTCAAGAAGCCTGGACCCTAGCAAAGGATTTTAATTCTCCTTTTTTTGGATAAAAAAGAAAGGAACTCCTCAATCTCGAAGAGCATGGAAGAGTTTGCAGATTTTATGAATGACAATGAGCTATTGGATGTTGAGTTGAAGGGTTCAAGGTATACTTAGAGTAATAGGATAGTGGGTAACCAAATCATCCAAATTAGGTTGAACAGGGTCGTTGTATCCAAGGAGTGCCTTTCATATTTTTGGAATTTGTCTCTCTATTATCTTCCTGGAATTGACTCTGACTATAACCCCTTATGTTTTGAAGTGAACTAGGAAGAAACATTATTCTCTAGGCTATTTAGGTTTGAGGTAATGTGGTGCCTTCATACTCAGTTGGAAGCTAAAATGAAAACCTTGTGGCTGACAAAGGTCCAAGGCTCCATCCTTTCCAAAATTGTGGTGAAGCTTAGAGTTGTTAAAAGTGGCCTTAAAAAATGAAATAAAAAGACTTTTAAAAATATTTTATAAAAGAGGAAAGACCTAAAATATAAAAAAAAAAGCTATTGAATCTGAGATAGAACTTGGAAATAAATCTCAAGCAATTAGATACAAAGAAAATGAGGTGTTTGTCAAATTTCTTAACACTGTTGCCAAGGAGGAAAATTTGTGGAAACATAAATCTAGGGCGCTTTGGCTAAAGGAAGGAGATGCAAATTCCATGTTTTTTCACATCACAGCCTTGAAGCATAGAAGCACCGACAAGATTAGAGAAATTTAAAAAGATGATGGATTCAATGCTACTCACATTAAGGATATAATAGCTGAGGTTATGGATTTTTTCAAAAATCTCATTGGGATAAAGGGGGTTTGTAATGAGGAAGCCCAAAATAAGTTTTTTGGTAGTATTCCTAGCCTTGTCATGGCTAATATGAACTAATCCCTTGTCTCTCCCTTCAACGATGAGGAATTTAGAGTTCCTACCTTTGCAGTGTAAGAAATGAAAGCTTTGGGTACTAATGGTTTCCTCTCCATTTTTTCTTGAAGTATTGGCATATTTTGGGGAAGGATATTTTTGATGCCCTTCAGGAGGTCCAAACCACCAATCATATCATGTTCATAGTTAATTCTACATTTTTAACTTTGATCCCTAATATTATTGGTGCAAAGGACTTTGGTGTATTTAGACCCATCAGCTTATGCAATACTATTTATAAAATTTGAACAAAGGCCCTTGTTAACAGATTAAAACATTTTCTTGTAGCCTTGATTGATTAAGCCTAAAGTGGATTCATGCCATGGAGACAGATCCTAAACAATATCATAGCTATCCATTAAATCCTTCATTCAATTGATAATAGTGGTAAAGCTGGTCTCCTCCTCAAATTAGACGTGAAAAAGGCTTATGATAGGGTTTCATGGGAGTTTTTACTAAAGATTTTGGGAAATTTTAGTTTTTGCCTAAGTTGGATAAAACTTGTCTTTGTTTGTATCTCTTCTTCCAAGTTTTCACTCTTAATAAATGGGTCCCCAACAGGTCATTTTTCAAGTTTGAGAGGTAGTCTCCAAGGGAAACCCTTATCCCCTTACCTTTGTATCCTAGTGGTAGAATATCCAGGTAGGGCTATCAAGTTAGAACTCTTTGTGGAAGGTATAAAGCTCACTTTACTGGTGGATCTTATTTTTCATCACTAATTTGCAGATCATATTTTTCTCTCCCTCCTTACATCACTTGCCCAAGTAAGAGTGCTAAAAGAAATATTGGAGGTGTTTGAAATTGTAACAAGGAAAAAGATAAATTATATAAAAAGTAAAAGCTTCTTTCAGAATACCCCCTTAGCAAGGAAGATGATAATTGCTTGCATATTGGGTTGTGAGGTGGCTGCCCTCTTGTCTCTTTACCTTGGAATATGTTTGTTTTAAGGTAGGATCTAGTATTCACTTTGGGAACTTGTGGTGGAAATATTGTAGAGAAAGTTGGTCAGGTGGAAAGGATCCCTCCTCAATCAATCTAGAAAGGCTACCCTGCTAAAGTCTACTCTTCAAAGTATTCCAAGCTTCTTCTTATATACATTCAAAATTCCTAACAAGATTTTATCGAAGATTAAACATATTCAAAAGTCATTTCTTTGGTTTAGTTTTGACGAGAAGAAAAAATTTCAACTAGTTAGTTGGGATAAATTTTGTGAAACTAAAAATGATGGTTGCTTAGGTCTCTATAACATCAAGTAGATGAATAAGGCTCTGGTTGTAAAATAGGCATGGAAGTTGTCAAGTCAAACTGAAACTAGTTGGGTCAACATTGTGTCAATAAAATACTTGAAATAGGAGAATTTTTTGCTTGTTGATCCTTTATCAAATTTTGGCCCAACCTTTTGGTCGATGTTACAAAGTTGAGGATGCTAGTCTCCAAAGGTTGTAGGTGGATTTTGGGTGATGGACTCAAAATTGAATTTGGGGAAGATATTTGGTTGATGGACTAACCCCTTTTGTAGATTATAAATCTAGTGTATTTGGAGCCTATGATCGATTGGTATTTGGATCTAAGGTAGTGTACTTTATCGAGGAAGTTAATGGGTTAAATATTTGGAAATCATTAGACCAGTATATTCTCAACAATGCTAAACTTGAACATTTTATTCTAATTTCTAATAAGTTGAAGTTTTAGGTCATTAAACAACAAATTGAAGAGTATGATATCTTCTAGGCAAGATAAAATAATAGATCCTTTTCAATCAACTCTTTCTACATTATGTTGTCTATCAAGAATCCTTTTTGGGTCCCATATTTCAAATTATGGCTTAAGGGTTTAACACCAAAGGTGAATATCTTTTTTTGGTTGGCTACTCAGAATAAGATTTTGACCATTAATTTTTTTTTAAAAAGAGGTTGGTAAATACCAAAAAGATGTCATCTCTATGGTACTAATGATGAATAGAAAAGCCATATATTCTTTCAATGCTCATTCTCTATGGATGTTCTTAACTCTATTTTTAATTTTTTGAGACTCAGTTTAGTGGTGCTGAGTTTGCTTGTTGCTATTTGCACTCAATGATCATCTCCTTTTTACTCTCCAAGGCTGTTTTTTTTTGGAAATTCTATTTGCCACATATTTTTTGGTGGGTGTGGAAGGAGAGGAATGGTAGAATTTTAAAAAACTTCAAAAGAGATCCTACTTATGTTTGTGCTAGAGCCTTGGCCTCCACCCTAGAGAATGTGTCCTCTCTAACTTTGGAGGAGGGTAGATTTGAGGAGGTTGAGCTTGAAAGGAGAATTGGCTTTCAACAAAGTAATAGAGTTGTTGGTCTTCCTAGTCCAAATCCTCGAGTCCTTGTGATGTGGGAATCTTCTTCTTCGGGTTGGGTTAAATTGAACTTCGATGGAGCTTCAAAGGGTAATTCTAGTAATGTTGGTGTTGGTGGGGTTCTTAGGGATGATAAAGATGGGCTTTTGTTGCCATATGCCAAATTCTTAGATATCCAAACTTGCCATGTTGTAGAGACCAGATCTATTTACTAAGATTTCATGCTTGTGGAGAATATGGGATTTCAAAAAGTTTGCATTGAAGGAGACTCGCTTAATTTTATAAACTTGGTCAAAGGTGATTCAGTCATCGATTGGAATATTGAGGTTATTATTATGGAATCCAGGCAAATTCTTCAGGCTAGAGAGGATATAGAGATAAAGCATATCTTTAGAGAAAGAAATTTCCATGTTGAATTTATGGTAAACCTAGGTATAAGTCTCAATGGTCTGTTTGTTTGGAGAGACAATTTTCCTAAAAGCCTTCTTCAATTGGATTTAGTGATGTATGCTTCTTAATGCTATGTAAGTTTTTACTGTTTATGAAGAAAGGTTTTATGCACAATCGTGTGGGAGTGTTGTTTGGCTAGGGGGCTCATAAGTGTTGTTCTAATTTTTTATCTTGTATCAAGTTGTAGTTGGTTCACTTGGTGATGGGTGACCAATTGTTAAACTTTATAGTTGTTCTTGTCCTTGTATTGTTGGTCTTAGGCGAATTTTTGTATGACTTCTCCTATTTTAAAAGGTTCGAGGACCCTTTCAAAACGTCTTCTATATCTAATAAAAAAAAAACATTCTCCTCTCCTATGTTTGTATAGAATTTTACTATGGACACTTATGTATTTGGAAGAAAACTAGAATAAAGGTGTCAAAGTATACCTTTTTAATACAAATCTTGTTTTATAATATAATTTCAAAATTTATATAACTAATATGAACATATTTTTAGTATTTGTAGTTGGGTAGCAATATTGAACTCTTTACTTTATCTTAGATTATTTTTATTATAAAGATAATTCCAATCATAAATCTAAACAATATGTTATTATACTAATTTCAAATTTAAAATTTAAAATCCACTTTTTTTTACTAGCTTTTAACATTCTCCTTTCAAATTTCAAGGGTTTGAAGCTAGGGCCTGGGGCAGCTCTAGGGTTTTATAATTCACAACTAAGTTCGGTTGCGATGGCTTTTTGAGGGTTTGAAACCAAGTGGTGAGAGCGGTTTTGAAGGATTTTTAATTTATAGAAGAGTCAAGTGACGGTGGTTTTGGAAGGTTTGTGGCTATGGTTTACAACTAAATCGGACGGTAGTAACTTTAGAGGATTTTTAATTAGTGGCTCTAAAAAGTTTGAAGCTAGATAGCCGTGGCTTTTAAAAAAAAATTAATTCACAACTAAGTACAATGGTTAAATCAGGTAGTAGGGGCTCTAAAAAGTTTGAAGCTAGATAGCCGTGGCTTTTAAAAAAAAATTAATTCACAATGGTAGTGGCTTTCGAAGGTTTAAAGCCAGCGACCCAACTACAAAACCTGTACAAACTTGTACATGTGTTTTTTTAGTATTTGCACAGGCCCATTCGGCACGATAACTGCTTGGCGGTGACCAAAACAATAAAATATATATTGTGTTAAGCTGACTTATTCAAAACATTCAAACGCGTCGGTCTCACCAAACGAAAGAGAGATGCACCATCCACACAACATCATCGTTGCTCCGATTGTATTTTATTTTATTTATAAATTATAAATTCATAAGTTTGGTTTTAATATATATATATATATATATATATATATATTAAAAATCATAATTAAAATACCAACAGGAAGTTGCCCTAGTGTGGTTAAAGATGGTGGTTGTTTCTTAAATGGTCTTGTGTTCAAACCCCTTGAGGGTAGTTGTTGAGGGTGGTCTTGTGTTCTCTTGAAAAATAAAAATCATAATTAAAATTTTAATGTGAGTTTTATGAAATGAACTTTAGCTCAATCAATTAAAATCTTCTACTTTCAAAAAAAACTCATATTCAAAATCTTGGTAAACAATAAATACATTGTAAACTATTGTAAACTATTTATTTTATTGAGGTTAATGTGAGAAACCCCTACAACCTATGCTTAGGGTTGGGATTTCTATGCCAACCATGACCAACCTTTGATAAGGGTGAGAGCTAAACTTATTAATAGGGGCCAAACACACAACCATACACATAGCTAACCCCTCATATACACTTGCCTATGATATAGTTTGAATACTAAATCTCTCAAAGAAAAGTCAAAGCCTGATGTTGTCCCTCCCAAAAATACATTATAAACTATTGCAATACTACTATGTGGTTATAATATTATATGGGTACAACTCATTTTAATCTTTTATAACAAATTCATATATAAAAGAAAAAATAGGAGATGGCATATCGTAGATCTTATTAAACGCTAGATTTTAGTAGACAAGGTTGAAAAGTATATAAAAGGAGTGAGCTTAATTTAATAGTAACAAGTGTGTTTATAGCCATAAAATACTATAATACTATAATCTATATTGCAACCCTACAACTTAATAAAATAGATGTAAATTTTTATAAGATGCATAAAGAGGCTTAAATAAGGCTATACTTTACTCCCTTACATATGGTCATGTAATTATAATCCTTAAATTTTAAAAACATCAAGATCACCTTGGTTCATCATCTAACACTAGCATTAGTTTGTTAGACGTTCAAGGAACACATGGTAATGAACATATAGATGCAATATATTATATTCACTCAAGGAAGCTT
>JAQPPZ010005784.1:0-54150 GCA_028583015.1 Wollemia nobilis | reverse complement strand
TCACTTTGAGATATTGAAGTTAGATAAATACAAATGTAAAGAAGATCCTTGTGAATGCATCAATAACTATCACTCTATATGTTATCAAATTCATAGTTGTGATCCCCTCATGTTATGTATATTTGCTCTCTCACTTGGGGGACAAGCTCTCAATTGGTACAACATGCTCCCATGCTATAGCCTATTCACATTCAAATAGTTGGCCAATTTATTTTTCAAATATTTCTCCATCAACATCAAGAAGAAGATGAACTTTTTTGATGTCTAAACCTTATGATATTCTAATGATGAACATGTCATGGATTTCATTTCTCGATGGAGATCATTCATCCTTGACCTAGCTCATAGCCTTCCATCTATTGAAATCGTTACACTATTTGACAAAATTTATCATAAACACATCTCTACAACTTTGCAACTTCATCAAAGCCACACATTTTATGAAGCCATTACTCAACTAAATGTCATCGAGGACATCAAAGTCCAATCTAGAAAAATTAAACTTCAGTAGAAGCCATATTATGCTTCAATTACAATGCAATGAATCAACCCTTCTTTGAACTGCCACAAACCAATCAAGTAGCGGTAGCCTCTCCATCCTTTTCATCAATATCACAACCTCCTCCTTCACAATAGTAGTTGTCTCATACTAAAGCACCTCCTCCATCCAATCTACATCAAGTTTGCGGTCCTCGTCCTTCATATTGACATCATAATTGGACTCCACTTTTTGAACCTCTACCTACTTTATTCTAGAGTTTATTTGATTTTGGTCATGTCATGTTATTGAACATTCGACCCATAGATCGAACTTGACCCAACCCTCATCGGTACATCAAACATGACATTTATGTTTACCATCGTCAATGTGACCATGATGTACATTCTTGTTGCACCTTTCATGACTTAGTGAAGGATCTTATCGATCATGGTACTATTCAAGTTTCAAACCCCATCACACCATAAAATAAAAATTTGAGTAATTATCAGAACCCATTACTTGAACACGGGGGGACTAACCCTCATGATACTTAATCCGCTCAACAAGTCCAATCAAGGAAATTCAATCATTTCCACCATAGTACTCCTTCCTGAGGAATGGTTGGTATTATTAGTATCACTACTCATCATCAACATTATCCACTCTATCATGTGCCCATTAATCCACTTCCACCATCATCCACTTCCACTTTTCATCTTCCTCCACCTACATAGTATTCCTTTTGGTTATGTTGCGTTCACTATTCTTCCTTCCTTTACATATTCTCCTCCTTCCTAACTTCTTAAATTTTCCTTTATTCTTCTCCATCATCACCCATTGACCATTTCACTAAACATGTCAATTTTCCCTTTCAAAAGGCTTGAAATCACACATTCATCAATTTTAAATAAGGATCATATTTGACCAAACTTTTACCCCATCATATCATCTCCAAAATTCCTAAAAATTTTACTATTGGATCAGGCTCAAAAAGAGATTTCCAACGGTATACGTTTTATCCAATTTTGACATCATTTGGTCCCCTAAAATACCAAAACACTACACAGAGGTCAAACAGTTCATTTCACAGGCTGCCCTATGAACTCTAGTCTAGTTCACAAGTCGACTAGCAAACTCTAGTTTAGTTCATAGGCCACCTTGTGAACCTCAAATTTTCTATTTCATTATTCTTGCTATGTGTGTCTATGGTCCTATATAGCACCCATTTTCCTTTTCTACCATTCGTAACATCTGATGGTTCATCATTTTTCAATCACATCTTCATTCATTCCACCATTTATTTCATCAACCTTATACATTGGTTTTATCCATTTGTTCTACATATTTCATGACTAGATGATTTGGATGAGTGTCTCTCTTTCTACCACACCCTCCATATATAGTGAAGTTTCACTTCCTTGCATCCCTTATTTCAAAAAATAAGGTAATTTAATCTTCTCCCTTTCCATCATTCAAAATTGGGGGTAATATCATCTTCTCCCGATCCATATTTAAAAAATGGGTATAATTTCATCTTCTCCTAATACATCATTCAAACATTGGGGAAAATTCATCTTCCACCCAACCATCATTCAAAACTAGGCAAAAATTTTATATTCTCCCTATACATCATTCAACATAGGGGTAATTTCATCTTCCTCCAATCTATCATTCAAATTTGGGATAACTTCATATTATCCCCAATCCATAATTCAAAACTAGGGTAATTTCATATTATCCCTATCCACAATTCACAATTGGGGTAATTTCATATTCTCCCTTCCATCCTTCAAAACATGGGTAGCTTCACCCTCTCTCCAATCCATCATTCAAAACTAGGGCAATTTCATCTTCTCCCCATACATCATTCAACATGGGGGTAATTTCATTTTCCTCCAATCAATCATTTAAAACTAGGGCAATTTAATTTTCTTCCCATGCATCATTCAACATTGGGATAATGTCACTTTCTCCCAAACCATAATTCACAATTGGGGAAATTTCATCTTCTTCCAATCCATATTTCACAACCGAAGGAGGGTTTTTATATCCTTTCACTTCATCATTCAAAATTGACACAATTCATCTTATTTCCATAAAATATTTATGATTGGGAGAATTTTCTCTCCCTCCTTATACATGATTTTGCAATTAAGGGATCACATTCCCTTTTTCAAACCACTTCTATGCTTAGGAGAGGGTTTTACTTCTTTCCAACCATAGTTCTCTTTCATGGAGTTAATTATCCTTGCATATTCATACTTCATCACCTCTCATATACTTATGATGGTGCCACCCAACATTGCACTCACAAATAAATCACCATCAATCACATAACATTACCAGATCCTAAAAAAAGGTATCTTTTTACTAAATTTTACACCCTTTACCATGTATCAACAACTCATTCAACAACAATAGGTTTTTCCACAAACCTCATAGCATTTAACCATAATAATCATTGGTCATGTTTAAAAGGTTGCATCCTTTTGTCAAAGGTTGTGTCCTTTGACTTGACCTCATCAAATTAAATCAATCACCAAGTTCAAAAGGTTGCATCCTTTTTTCAAAGGTTGTGTCCTTTACTTAGCCCTCATCAAATCACATCAATCGCTAGGTTCAAAAGGTTGCACCCTTTTACCTTACCTTCATCACAATGGTTTTTCCAAAAACTAGGTTTCTCCAAAATCCTTTGTAAAATTTTAGAATATTATTTTTAGAATCTCTTAGCAAACCAGGTTTCTCCAAAATCCTCATTAAAAATTTTGGAACATTCTTTTTAGAATCCCTTAGCAACCCATGTTTCTCCAAAATCCTCAATAAAATTTTAGAACAATATTTTTAGAATCTCTTACCAAACAAAGGTTTATCCAAAAACTTCAGCATAAATTTGGATATGTTCATCCAAAAACCCCAACAAAATTTTGGATAGGATTTTCCAAAAACCTCAGAAAAAATATGGATAGAGTTTTTCAAAAACATTAGCAAAAATTTGGATAGGGTTTTCCAAAGACCTTAGAAAAAATTTGGATAGGGTTTTCCAAAAACCTTAGCAAAAATTTGGATAGGATTTTCCAAAAACCTCAGCAAAAATTTGGATAGGTTTTTTAAAAAACCTCAGCAAAAATTTAGAACTAGATTTCTCCATAGACATAGCCTAGCATAGCATACTCATAGCCTAGTTATAGGTGTAGCATACACATATTCTAGCATAGGATAGCCTAGAATTTTTTCACTTCTTGGTCCTCGTAAATATATTGCTTCAAGGAGCAACTTTTTATGCTTGTACATTTGACATCAAACACAACAAACATAAAAAAAAAACAAAAACAAAAATTGCAAACAAATCAAAACTATCCATTGGTGACATATCTTGCATTTTATTTTCCTCTTTTCCACCAATCTTCTATATCACTTGGATTTATATCAATGTTGTATAGTCATGCTTCGAGTGGCTTCATACATTTTATTTGATCCTATTTTCATACTCTTATTATTTCTACATATTTTAGTTCTCAATCAATGTCATATAGCCACACTTTGAGTGGATACATACCTTTGATTAGATTCTATTCTTCTTTTATCCTTTCTTCTCCATTTCATAGGCTCACCTCCCAACCTCTTCCATCATAATCATCTGAATCCATAAATCACATTGATAAGAACAAAATATTGACATTCATTTTGACTATTTCATGCATCCATCCACACCTTTTGGATTTGGTCTAGTATATGGAAACCCATATTTTGGGTACACCTTCTTGCATCTATCTATCTCACTTACTTCGCATTATCAAGAAACACATTAGTCACATCCTCCTATACATTTTTAGGTATTTTGTCGCATCATGTAGACATCACCCCTAGTCATGTTCTTTGTATTCCTTGTACATAAGCATTCCATTTCTTGTATACATCATGGCATCGGTTCTATTCTTAGCTATATGTTAACAAAAAGTCTTCCTATTTCTCAACCATTCATGGTTAGTTTAATCAACCTATATTGAAGTTTAATCAACCTGTATCGAATGCCATCAAAACCTATAGGATTTCAATACTTTCTCTAGCTTAATTGAGTTTGTTCATGGACCACTCACACTTTACATCTTAAGTAAATTTTGAGTCTATGGAGGACAACACCTTGCGTAAGCCTCACCATGTAGCGAATGGTTTCCCCTACTCATCGTATCATTTGTGTGATAATAATATGACCTAGGGATAAATAAAGGAACAAGCATAAGAAAAAATATAAAATGGATAGAAAACAAAAGCCAATACCCACATAAAAACAATAGAAAAGATAATCACAAAAAAAAAGAATCAAAAGGAAGAGGGGTAGAAAACAAAAGGAAAAGCTTCCATGAGTATTAGAACTATGCTTGACTCCCTTTGGTCCTTTAGTTTAACATAACATCACAAGATTATTTCCATCGCCAACAATAGGCTCCAAGCGTCTGCCTACCAGTGGAATAGCCTTACATATAGTGATACATCTACAGATCACTGTGCGCTTGTGTATGAGCTAGCTACTTTGGCTAAGTTTGCAACTGTTTAGTCCAACCTCCCTCAAAATGGATAAATAAATATTATGTGCACACATAGGTCCATGAATGATTCAACCTCAGTTATGATATTTAAGATATATTCATGATATTGATTGGTCACTAGATCAATTTGATTCTTCACACTATGTCATTTGAGCTTCCAGAAACTCTTTTTAAACATTCACTATTCTTGAGAATTAGGGTTGTGTATCATCATCACTGAATATGTTTATCACATATATATTCTCAATAATACTAGCATATCTCATTCACTTCATCATCTCATGATTTTTTACATCTCTTTCACGTGCATCTTGTACACCATAGTTTGTACATCACATGTTTTCTTATTTCATGTTCTAGTCATTGGTCAGTGTACTTCATTTATTTTTATTAGCCATGATAAGTAATATGGTATCAACACAAGGTGGAGTGCCCTCAAATTTTCTACATTATTACATCCTGCATGTATGTAGGTTATCACATATAACCTCTACATATCATCATTCATACATACTCATGGAAAAATTCTTGGTTACTGTCAAAGTCGTAGAGGAATTCGGCAAGGGGACCCTATTAGCCCCATGTTATTCATCATTATGGTAGAAGTTTTAGGCAGAACCATAAAAAATACTTGCAATTCAAGGCTAATTTTAGTAATCAAGGCAACATCTCTCAATAGGGATGATTCTCACCAATAATTTTTTGATGATACCCTTCTATTGACTAAGGCATCGGTGGTCGAGGCCAAAAGAATTAAATACATCCTGCAACTCTACGAGGATGCTGCTAGTTAGAAGGTTAATTTCAGTAAAAGCAAGTTACATTTCTTGAACACCCCCATTCAGAGGTAAGGAAGGATTGTAGATATTTTAGGGTATAATATAGCAAACCTCCCCACCTCTTATCTTGGTCTTCTTCTTTTCATTGGTTCTCTGAGAGAGTCAATGTGGGACAGGGTTATTGTAAGAATTCAAAAAAAACTTGTTGGATGGAAAGGTCATATTCTATCTTAAGTAGGAAAGCTGAACCTCACTAAGGCCTCTCTTAAGCATAGATATTTTCTCTTTAAAGCCGAAGTTTCAATTGGAAACTCAAAAAGAATTTTTGGGGAAGGATGGGGGGGGACAGAGGTGGTGGGGGTGATGTGGCACCTCATTTCTGGTGAAGAAAATGAATGGACAACTATCATCAAATGAAGGTATCTTCAAAATATGAAATTTCTAAGTGAATCAGTTCCAATCAGAGGTTCTTCTTTTTGGAAAGCAATTCTCAATTGTAAGGAAATCATCAAAAAATGTTTAAAATAGGTTTTAGGTAATGGTGAGAGGATAAATTATTGGAATTATAGGTGGACTAAGGATGAACCACTAACGCAATATCCTAACTTAGCCCGAATCATAGATATCACGGAAGAACTCATTGGTAGAAAAGTCTTTGATTATATGGTTGAGGATAGAGGCAGAATTAAGTGGAAACAAATAAGGATTCAGGGATTTCAAGTGGAATAAAATGATCTTTGTAACATTCTCGAGCAAAATTTTATCCCCATGAGACCCAAGGAAGATCAAGTGACCTAGGATCCTATGAAAAATGGGTAGTTCACTGTTAAATCAGCTTACAAGCTTCTACTTGATGATGAGGATTTTGTCCTCCAAAAGGACTTAGTTTGGATAAAAAATTTAATTCCAAAAATTGTAGTCTTTTCATAGTTGGTTATCCAAGGAAGAATTCTAATCACTGATAATATGATGCGTAAAGGTATTTGTATCACTAATCACTATTATCTATGCAGGGCTAATTGGGAGACCATTTATCACATTTTCCTTGAGTGCCCTTTTTCCTTGGTTGTCCTAAGTGGGGTTTTTTAGGCCTTCAATATTTCTTGGGTTAAACCAGCCACCATACTTGATTTATTCGTCTAGTGGCCTTACCTATTTTCAAGCCAAAGACTTAGATACATGTGGAAAATTTGTCTCAATCACTATCTTTGGCAGGTGTGGTTATAAAGGAACCATAGAGTCTTTAATGATTTTATTCATGATCATCAAACTATCATTGCCAGGATCCTATCCTTTGCCAATGAGAATGTGAATCTTATCCCTTTTGATAGCCGTAAACCTCATCTATAGGAGACCACAATTGCTCAATATTTAAGCTTAACCTTGTTAGATGAGTCTATGCCTAGGGTAGTCAACCCCAAAGCCAATGTTAAGTGGTCCCCACATCCTACGGGTTGGTTTAAGCTTAATTTTTATGGAGTGGCTAAGGAAAATTCTGGAAGAGCATGTGCTGGCAACATTGTGTGATATCATAATGGGAATATGATGCTTACATTTTCTGAATATTTGGTAACAAGGATGAACAACGAAGCTGAAGCTAGAGCTATGCGGAGAGGCCTTCAAATGACTCAAAACTTAGAAGGCAATTTAATCATAGAAGGAGACTCTATGAATGTTATAAATCTCCTCAATAATTGGAAAACACCTCCTTGGAGGACTAAAACAATTTTTGAAGAGGCTAGGATCCTTTTCCAGGGAAGACAAGATAGAAAAACCCAACATGTCTTTCAGGAAGCTAACAAAATTGCTGATAAGCTAGCCAATTTGGGTGTCAATGGTGATGGAATTTTCAAATGGTAACATGATATCCTGAGCGAAGTATAGGAGCTTATTCAACAAGAATGCCAAGAATGATAGTCGAATTTACCAACAGGGAAGGCACTGTAAGTTTAAAGGCTAGGAGTATTCCTACCTCTTTTTTGAAATGGACTCACAATAAAAATTATTCGAGTTGTCAGTCTTCATGGATGCTGCTTGGAAATACCACAAAGACTAATGGGGATAGTTACATGTTAGATAACATATCTCATATTCATCTTAGTAATTTGAGGTTGGTTGATAATCATAAGGAAAGAAAGAAATGGCAATATAATACTTCGAACCAGAGCCACGTGGACCACCAGATAGCCACTGCCATAAATCTAGTCAGCAGGTTCACTTCTCCAAGGCTAATTGGCCAAGACGATATGTGGTCCCAAAGCATGTCATATATGAAATAAAGCAATTACCAAAGAACTATTAAGAGTAACTATCAGTACAAAGCTTGTGGGAGTTTTTTTAGTACTCTGCTATGTGTTTCTACAACTTTTTGTTTCTCCACTATTTCAAGGAAGAGATCCATGTCTGTTTCTTTTTTGTAATTATGATGTAGGTGTGTTTTCTTGGGGTATACCCAAAATGTTGTATGGGAAGTTTATTTTTGATAACATGTTATGTGCCTTACTAGATGTAATGGCTTTGGCGGCATGTAGATTTTACATATATAGGATCCTTAGTAAGGACATGTTCATCAACAACCTTGGGCTAATTTTTGTAAAAGGTTTTGGGTCAACCTATAAAACCTAGTATTAATGCTATAGTATCTTATCTACCAAAAAAAAAAATGTTCATAGTACCTAACACACATCATTTATATCAAAAACATTTCACTACATGTACACCTTACATACACATAAAATCACACATATAGTATGTAGGCACAATACAAAATCATCATGCACACCCTTCACAAGGCTTGAAATTATGCAGTCATAATTTTTAAAATAAGGGTCATATTTGGTCTAAATTTTCACCTATCAAATTATATCTAAATTTCCCAAAAGTTTCTCCATTGTATTAGGCTCAAAAATATCTTTCCAACGATATAATTTTTGTCCAATTATGACATTGTTTGGTCCCCCAAACTACCAAAATATTACATAGAGGTAAAATAGTCCAGTTCATAGGTCACCCTGTGAACTATAGTCTAGTCCGTAAGCTGCCCTACGAACTACATTCCAATTCATAGGTCACCCTGCAAACCAAACCTCATGACACCATTTTCAATTCTTCACCCCAGCAGTTTCTTCTTCTATTCCCACCCCTTCCTCACCAAATTCTTCACATTTTATCACAATTTTCTTCTATCAATCAAATCATCACCACAATCACTACATTTCATTTGTATCATTGATGATTCCTCATTTTAGGGGGTATTCATATACAAATCAACTTTACATGCAATAAAATAATCAAACATCCAAATCATAGATATCCCATCTATCTACAAAAATATTTGTTAAATATTATATCAATATAAACCTCATCCCAGATCAAATATTTGTTAAGTCACAATATCCACTCGTAATATTGAAGTTGTCTTTATTTCATTCATGTATATCAGTGATGACCACATACTAAATATTACACTTTATTTATCCATACCACTTAGCTAGAATGGCTTGACATGTGTCATCATGTACTCATCAATCAATTAGAAGAAAAATTTTGAATATGTATTTGTCCTATTTGTATTTGGACCATCTTGCATTGGTCACAAAAGTAAAGCAGTCATAAGTTGCCGTTACAAAAAACCAGTATGATATTGCAAAACATCGTACCAAATTGACAAAATAATCAATTTCACCAGCATGTTCCATCTGTAGCCATTCATCTACATCCCATAATTTGCATTCACCCATTCTTCTCTTTTTCTTCACATTCCCTCTACTTCTATTGGTTCTTTATTAATGTTGTATGGTCATGCTTCGATTGCCTACATAATTTTGATTACATCCTATTCCTTGTTTGGACTTCATATCAATGTTGTATGGTCATGCTTTGAGAAACTACATACCTTTGATTGAATTCTATTCTTCTTATTTCCATATTCTCCTATCTCCTTTTTGTTATCAATCAATGTTGTATGGTCATGCTTTGAGTGGCTACATACCTTTGATTAGATCATATTCCTCATTTGTATTTTATATCATTGTTGTATGGTCACGCTTCGAGCATCTACATACCTTTGATTGGATTCCATTTTACTCCTCTTTATATTTTCCCTCCTAATTTTGCTATCAATCAATGTTGTATGGTCACGCTTCGAGTGACTACATACCTTTTATTTGATCCCATTCCTCCCTTTCCCTTTCTCCTCCATTTCACAAACACCTCATCACCTTCTCACATCATATTTTTTGTACTAAATTGTGTTCCACACAACATAGTACAAAAAGGGGTAAATCTAGACACCCAAAAGTCACACATGCTCATCCCTATATACTTTAAGATATGCATAGATACTTGTACATTTGTATAGGCCATTGTAGGCCATCATAGGCTATCATAGGCCATCGTAGACTTTCATAGTCATCCATAGTCCGACATAGTCATCCATAGGCATAAAACTACAAAGATTTTTAAAACGCATCCAAAACACCTTCTTCCCACTAGGAGGCCATATTAGCTCCCTAAGACAACCTAAGCCCTTTCATACACCTAATTAGGACCCCATGGGACCATTTCCTACTAAAAATTCTAATTAAGGCTAATTAGGATTCTAATTTAAAAGTGACTTTCACTAAAAATGCACTTTATCATTAATAGGATTTTATTAGGATTAATGATCTAATTAGTCCTAATCATGTCCTTACACATGTGTGCACCCTAAGTTAATTAGGATATTTCTTAGAAACCCTAATTAAAATTCAATCTAAACTAGGAGTTAGTTAACCTTAGCTAGCCCTAATCCTTTCTCACACATGTGTGAGGATGAGATATTCCTTTAGGGCATGTGAGAGGATGACTAAGCTTGCCACCACCCAAGCTCTAACCTAACCTTACTATAAATTGACTTTAGGGTCTAGTATACCTAACCACCCCCTTGAACTTCGATTTTACTATAAATAGAGGGCCCTTCCCCTCATTTTACCTCTCTCTCCCATTTTGGTAAACTTACCAAAACTTTGTAGAAAACATTCTAGAATCTTCTTCAACAACTTTGCATTGTACAAACAACAACCAATCACTTTTGAAGCCCATCCAGATAGAGGATCATCATCAAAATTTAGCTACAGACCAATTCACACCTCAACCTATTAATCCATGATCCATTTCACTAGCCACCCTACAAATTTACTGTATAGTAAGTTCTACAACATCAAATCATGAAGGTATCAACTATTTAGTATTTTATAGTATTTCCCTCAATTTTTAGCACTTTTCAATAGAGGTTTCATGTCAATTTATCTTTATAATCATCATGCTTGACCAAGGCAAGCCCCCAAATGTACTAACAATATTTTGCACTACCGATGGCACACATGGATAGAAGCCCACCTTCATTGAGGATCTCTAAAGGACACCATCATAATGCTTCATATTTGTGAAGGAAATAGTGAGACTTATTTTGTAACCTAAAACACTCTTGATGAATAAAAGAAGCATTTCTGAATAATTTACATTTTATTAGTTGTTTGATCAAATGGTCATATTTTGGTCACTTCAGGTAAATTTTTTGATTTATCCATTAAAGTAATAAAGAGAAGTCAAAGGATATGTTTTAATGTTGGAGGTATTACATTATTTGGTACCATTGTAAATATTTACATTATGGTGTGAGTTTGATATTTGTGTATATAGTATGTGTTATGTGTGTAAGTGAAGGTTATGTGTGTTAGGTATCTAGTTAGTAGGTTAGAGTTATTTAGCTTTTGGCACTAAAATATGAAAAATTGCCCCCCAAAAATATATTGTAATTTCTTATCTTTAGGACTTTAATATTTAGGGTTTTGTTTTAGGGTTTATTTTGGAATATATATTCCTTTGGTATCACATTGTAAAAGTATTGAAATATAGGAATGAGGAAATAAGGTATGTTTTTTATTGCAACTCTTATGTTATTTTGGGATTTATCACTTTATTTCTATTTGTCACAGTTTTTATATGATTGGAGGTTCTTATTCTGATCTCTTGCAGTTGGATTTACACCATTTGGTATCAAAGCAAGTTAGATATTGCTAGGGAAGAGAAGGTAATCTTATAAATTATAGTTATTTTGTTATTCTTATTTTTTTATTTGGAATAAAATAGATCAAATTAGCATGAGAAGAGGAAGATGATTTTATGCCCAGCTCAACAAGAATATGTAGAAGCTACAAGCACAAGTTGCTTAGTTGACAAGAGTGATGGTCGATATAAGGGAAATATTTCCCACAAAATTTATACATCTGGATTCTAATAATGAGACTGTGGAAGGAGACAACAATATAGAGGTTCATATCAAGGAATAATCATAGGGGAAGCCAAATTTTAAGGATAGATTAATTAGGGCCTTGAAAAAAATAAATATGACATCAAGATTGATGTCCCTGAGTATACAGAAGGGTTGAAACCATAGGATTTGATAGACTAATTGAATAGCATGGAGAAGCTCTTTGAGTGTAAAAGCCTTTCAGAGAAAAAGAAAGTGAATATTACATGTATGAAGTTGAAAGCGCATATGTTGATTTGGTGGGATCATCTATAGAAGGAGAGACAAAGAAAAGGAAAGGAAAATATTAGGGTCTAGTGTAAAATGGAAAAAAAAATGAAGGGGAAACTCTTACCCAAATATTGTTTCGTAGACTTAAGAACCTTAGACAAAAGGATCAAATCATCGAGGACTACACCAACAAATTCTACAACTTATCAATTTAGGTGGGTATTGAAGAGTCTAGAGGAACAAAAGGCTGCAAGGTATGTGAATGGATTGACCTATGTCATACAAGATGAATTGAGTATGCTTTATACCCATAGTGTAGAGAATGCATATAAGTTAGCATTAAAAGTAGAAGAGAAAAATAAAAGGATTTATTCGCTCAATTGGGTGTGGTGGATTTAATACCTTAAATGGAGGATCTAATAATATAGGAAAACAAGAAGAGTATGAACAAGGTCATAGTAACCATGAGATAGGTGAAGGATTTCAAAGAGATTGAGGCTATGATGGAGGAAAAATTTGGGATGATCCACAAGGGCAATATACATGTTATATGTTTGGTGATGAAGGACACATTGCTTTTGAGTGTTAATACTATCTTGTGCAAGAAAGAAAAAAATAAAATAAAATAGAGTTAATCTAGTTGCGATAGAAGAGTAGGCTGAGATAGAATTTTCTACAAATATGGGGGAAAACCTCATGATAAAGAGGACAATGATCATTCCAAAGAGGGAGAAAGCACCAAACAATGATTATATTGATTCCTGGATATATACAAATATATTTCAAACTAGATGCACATATAGAAGAAGGCTATGTAAGATACTTATTGATAGTGGTAATTGTGAAAATATGATTTCAAATAAAATGGTTGAGAAACTTAAAGTGTGAGAATAACTCGTATCCCTACAACATATTGTGGATCAAGAAAGGGAATAAGGTAACTATAGATAAGAGGTGTTTGGTTAAGTTTTAAATTGGTAATACCTACAAGGATGAAGTAGGGTGTGATGTAGTTCCAATAGATGCATGTCACTTATTTTTGGAGAGGCATTGGAAAAATGATAGGAAGGCTACCCATGATGGGGAAGGAATACTTACACATTTTGGAAGGATGGAGTAAAATCGGTCTTATTAGTACATAAGGAAGAAGAGAAAAGTGAAAGCCTATTTATGACTAAGGAATTTATCATGGGGATGAAAGAATCTAGATCTTGTTAGGTTATGATAGAAAATAACGTAGATACTGAGGATGTTGTTATACCATCCGTAGTGGCAAAGTTATTGAAAGAGTATGTAGATGATGAGCACATGCAAGAATTGTAGGAAGGAGTTTGAAAGAAGTTGTAAGACAATAATGTAAAGTACACATTAGCTATATATGCAAGAAAAATAACACAATTATTTGAGTGTATTTGTAGGAGCTTTATCAAAGGAACTCACAAGAGCAAAGTTCTTTTCAACCAGAGGAGAATGATGTAGGAGCCCATATTTCAAAGGGCATAACTTTTTATTCGACTATTGGATCGACTTGAAATTTTATGAGGACCTGGATAAATAGGTGGAGATGGCATGGCTATATAACTTTAGTTATATATATTATTGTTTAGGGTTTTATCAGGTCCTAATTCCTTCATTTAGTACCCCAAAAGTGGGATTTAGTATTTTTTTTAATATGGAAGAAAACATATTTGGAATAACTTCTTATTTAGGTGGGTAGGTGTTGATATTTTTCTAAGGAGGCTTAATATAGATGATACAATGGTGTGTATTAATTTAGGGGGCTATACAAGATTTTTTTAGTGATTTATATTTTGTCACTAAAAGAAAAAAAATTGCCCAATTTTTTTCTTTTTATCTTTAGGGATTTAAGATTTAGGGTTTTGTTTTAGGATTTAGTTTAGGATATATATTTTCTTGGTATCACATTTTAAAGGGGGTGAAATCTAAGAATGAGAAAATAAAGCATGTTTCAATTTATTTCCATTGTAGCTCTTATGTGATTGTGGGGATTTATCACTTTATTTCTATTTGTCATAGTTTCTATGCGATTGGAGGTTCCTGTTCTAACTTCTTGTAGTTGGATTTATACCACAATCCAAAAGGTCTAAAAATCCATGCCAACTAGGAATGATGATGATACTAACGAAGCCTAAGAAAAGCCTAACATTAGAGAAAACCCACCATCAATGAGACCCACAAAGCCAAAATATCTCCAAAATCACTAGAGGATGGACCAAAAGGGTAAGGTGCCAAAGCACTATCAAAAAAATTTGAAATTAAAAATTAAGTTAAAATTGAATTTGAGAAGCGAGAAATGTTGGAATATATTACATTATTTGGTACATGCTAATGTACCACCTTTCGTACATATTTAGATTAGAAAATAGTGTCTTAGTTTAGAATTTGAGTATTTACTTTATGCAATGTAATAAATGCACAAGTATTATTAAAGTGTGCAAAGTATTTTGGTATTGTAAATGTGTATAATAGTCCATGTGCACATGAATCCATAGAACAAGAAGATAAAAAGTCTCTAGAAGAGTGAAGGCCATGAGTGCTCCATATAAAGGGTCCATATTATATTATATTATATTATATTATATTATAATATATTATATATATCCTTGTAGACATGATAAGGACATGATTTTTAGTATTTGTGTGAGAATTTGTTAATGGTAATTCTATGAGTGATTATTAAAGTTATTTTTGAGTTTTGTATTTTTAGAATATATCAATTATCATATATATTGCATTGCAACTTTATTTTAGATCCTTTTGTGAATTTTAAATTAAGCACTTAGCTTCAAAATTTAACAATGATATCAGAGCTATAGCAAGGTTGTGACTTGCACAAGTTTTAAAGTTACAAAAGAGATTTCCAATGGTTAAGGAGAAATTAGTGAAGTTAAAGGAATTACCTCTAGAAAGGAAAATAAAAAAAGTTTGAAGATTTACCTATTCCAAGAGAAAAATTGAAATAGAAGGAGATTATAGGTCTTGAATATAGACCTTGATGTTGAGGAGATTGAGATACCCAAGAAGGAGGTCCTATTGAATAATTTGATATATTGAAGGATATTTCATATTGCTATTTGGCTAGAGTCTTTACAAAGGGTTGAAGGAGAACTTGTGAGGACTAGGACTCAACATAGAATTCTTTCCACTAGTTTTGAGAATAACTCGTGAAGTTTATTCATTAAAAAAAAATATTTCTCAAAATTTGAGAAGCTTCCTACAATATATAGAGAATAATTTCATCTTCGTCTGCCTAAAATTCTATGTGCTTTCCTCATACAGGGATTAGTTCTTGAATTGTAGCCAAAAAGTACATTGAGGATTAAGGAGGTCTCAATTGAATACTAGATATTGAAGGTTTTGTATTGAAGAAGTTGAAAGGACCCAAGATGTCACATTGAATAACGTCCAGATTTGGAAGTTTGGAGATTGAGGATTGGAGATAGAGGAGGACTAAGAAAAGGTCCCATTGTAGAATTGAGAAACAATAGTTTTTACAGATCCAAGAAAGAGATCTCATTGTAGAATTACCATAATTAGAATATTGAAGATACCATGGAAAGGTCTCGTTGAATTTTTAGGAAGAGGAGTTGAGTAGCTATTGAAATTGAAGATCCCAAGAGAATATATCTCAAGAGAATTTAGAGAAGGAGAACAAGGTTAGAGAAAGCCTCATTACAGAATTGAAGAAGAGGCTATTGGAGGAGTTGTAAAGAAATCTAGAGGAAGAATATTATAAGCAAGGATAAGTTTTTGATAAGAAGGATTTGGGTCAATTGTCCCCATTAAAGAAAATAATATGTTTTTTCCAAGAAGATTGCCAAATTTTGGAGAAGATTTTTGAATATCTCGAGATATTCAGATTATTGAGAAATAAGATAGCAAAGAACATATTTGAAGTTAGAATTTGAAAAGAAGATTGAAAGAGAAGGTAATACTGAAGAGGCCATAATTTTGGAATCTTAAGGAGAACTACAATATTTTTGAAGGCTGATTTGAAAGTAGAAGGTTGCTGATTTTTGAGGAAGAAATTGAAGGGTTGCAAGATAGCAAATTAAAGGAAGTATAGAGCTACGATTTGGAAAATATTTGTGCAGATTTTGAAGTTCCCTTGAATATGATATTGAAGGAGGTCATGAAATCAAAAGAAGGTAGCATTTTTGAGATTTTTGTTACAGTTTTGAACAACGTATCAAGGAAGGAATTGACTAGAAAGTTGTAGCATTATTTAAAATATTTGGGTAGAATTAATAGCTGCAAGTTATAGAATTTGAATGAACATAATTGGAGAATTTTTGAATCCACAAAAATCATATTTTGTGGATAGCATTAGAATAAAAAAAAGAGATACAATTTTGGAGAACTTTGGGACATATTTGAAAGAGTTTTTGGGCAGCGAGCAAGTTAGTATTTTAGTAGCAATTAGAGCTATGAAACTTATAGGTTTTGAAGTAGTAAAGTGAAGGAAATTAAAGGTGCAAAATTACAAGATAGATATTGAAAAATGGTGAATCAAACCACCAAGTAAACTATCTAAAAAAAGGAGATAAAAAAGGTATACATTTTTGGTGCTACATAATTTTATTATTGGACTATTAAAACTAGTCTACATTAAGCATTTGTGAGCACCATATTACTTTTATTAATATGAAGAAGGAAGTTGAAAAAAGAGTATTCAATAAAAAGGAGTTGTTATCATTTGCATCTTAAAATATGCAATATTTAAACAATAAATATCTGTTAAATATTACTTGAAAAGGAGGAATAAGAAGGAAATAACATTGATATTGGATGTTGTTTTTTAGCTCATAAAAAGTATAGATATATTAAAATAAAAAGAAATATAGAAAGAGTATTTTTCTAAGAAAATTGAAGACCAAGTAAGGGTTAAAAATTAAAACATAAAGCAGATTTTTAAGTGTTTAAATACACTAAAAATCCATTGTGTAAAGGTGGAGTGAAGGTATTAATTTGGAGTACTAAAGCACCACCATAGCTCAAGGAAGTGCCACCACCATTCAAGAAAAGCTACCACAATCCAAAGAAATTCCACTATTGCTAATGTAAAATCCACCATAATTTAGGGGAGATCCACCACCATCTAAGGAAGATCCACCACTAGAAATGTAGAGCAAGGCTATCAAATGTGAAGGTTCAATACCATAATTTCATCCATGAAGCCCAAACGAAAAAATTTCTGCAAAAGAAAAGGAAGGAGCTACATAGAGAAGATAGAAGGTTTAAAATTAGATCAAAATCCAAGTGTTAAGAATTGAAGGGAACATTACATGCAAAAGGGACAAGTGTGAACAAGACAAAGTATTGGAAAACACAAGTCAAAGAGAATTTCGGGTATGAAAATTATGCCTAGGCCAAAGGATATGTTAAAATTTTAATTGGAGGTGAAGACATGTGTAAATTAATGCTCATTAGTTTCATAAATTCATCATAATTTGTATATTTGCATTATTGGCAATTGAGGAGAACAAGGGAGTGAATTTGGAGCACTAAAAGAGTTTGAGTGCCATGTGGCACATGTGAAGAGGAAGATCAAAATATTTGAAGGAGTTAAAACATTAACAACAATTAAGAGAACTTATTTCAAGGTGCCAAAAATAGCATAATGCAAGAGAGATTATAGAGAGTGCCAAAATTAGGAGTGTGTAAGAAAGTGTAAGAGCAAGTAAGGAAGAATACTCCATTTGGAACATACAAGTAAACCATTCAACCCACGGACAAGAAGTTGAAGAGTCAAACTAAATACAAGACTTCATTACTTCCATTATAGTAGGGATAATATATTAAAGCTCTTTACAAGGTTGAAATTTATTTTGACCAATCAAGGAAGATAGAATAATCTTTTCAAGGTAGACCTACGTGCAGAATAGGAGGAGCGCCAAATAGAAGTTGGTCAAATACTATTGACCAGGGGAGTTACCACATTCAAGGTTAAAGGTAATTCATTCAATTTAAATTTATTTATATGCTCAAAGATATGAGACATAAGGTTACATAAAGTTATTATTTTCTAAGGTTAAAGTGAAAATATTTATTTTGGAGAGATAAAAATTAATATTTGAAACCTTCAAAATCATATTATTGCTATTAAAGAATTTTATAAAGATTTGAAATTTGATTTGAAGGATTGAAGGAACAAGTTTTGAAGTTTTGTAGTTTAATTGTTTGAATTTAAAAAATAATTTGAAATATTTGCAATTTTATTAGTTTGGAGTAATAAGGTTTTCTACATCAAATTAAATTTATAAAATTTGCAAATATTATTTTATGGAATTTCTAAATTTCTAAGTTTGGAGTTATAAGGAATTCAACACCAATATAGGATTGAGAAATTTAGAATTAAAATAAATTATATTTTGGAGATTATGGAGGTAAAAGGTTGACAACTTTAATATCAACAATTTGAAAATTATTCTTAGTCTATCAATCAAAACCAAGGTGAAACAAAAGGATAGATTTTGAAATTGCATTCAAAATTATTGATAATTTACTACGGAGATCTAAGGTCGTCAATATCAAAATTTCTATTAAGAATTATTTTCTATACTCAATACTAAGGAGCTAAAAGGATGTCTACTTCAAAGAGTTCATTGAATAATGAAATAGAAAACAAAATTAGAAAAGGAAGAGTAAAAGTTATAAAGTATGGAATTAAAAATTTGGTTGAAAAGTTTAACGGAAAATTAGACTTAGTTTTAAGTTTTATTTATAAGGTAGCATTAGAAGAAAATTTTGAAACATTAGAATACTATTTGCAAGCAAGAATGTTTGAAGCAATTGAAAACAACAAAGATAGAATTTAGTCCTTTACATATTGCTAGTATAGTATATATGGCATTGCTTACACTCAAACATTATAAAGAGAAGGATGTGAAAAAAAAGGA
This sequence comes from Wollemia nobilis, assembly GCA_028583015.1. Taxonomy (NCBI): domain Eukaryota; kingdom Viridiplantae; phylum Streptophyta; class Pinopsida; order Araucariales; family Araucariaceae; genus Wollemia; species Wollemia nobilis. Next base: position 34,900 of record JAQPPZ010005784.1, on the reverse strand, counting down.
GTTGATTTAATTCCTTAATAAGAAAACAAAAGTGGATGAATCATTATTAGAAAAAGTATTTCATTCTTCATGTAATGTAAATTATTCAAGTTCAACAAATTCAATATCTTATCATGATGCTATAACTGAATGCTCATAAGGTTATGTACAAAAGAAGATTCATGTTATGAAAGACAAAGGCAAAGAGAAAGTATTTTTGTAGGAATAAATTAGAAATATGACATCATCTAAAGGCTTACAGATTGATGTTAATGATGAAGACAAGCAAGAAGAGAAATACCCTGATAAAAAAGGCATACAGTGCAAAGTAAGTTAAGATATGAAGATCCATATTAAAGACTAAAGTCTTAAATAACCAAATAATGTAATACAAGGTGGTTGTTGGAGCCAAAATTGACTCAACATCAGATACCCCCAAATTCAAATTTTTGTTTTTAAAATCCTTAACCCAAATTTGTTGGTCTTTGTTGCATTCACTTCTGAAAGATTGGTTTTTAATTTTTGGCCCTTAAGAGCTATTATAAAAATTTTCATCTAAATTAGGTCTAAAGTCGTAACCTTAACCATTGGATTAAATACCTTTTAGCCATTAAGAAAATGACCGTTGAAGATTATCCGATTGATAAAAGACATAAACTTTGAAGAGATAAAATATTCATTAAAAAGGTATTTTAAAGTCCATAGGTTCCTAAGGTAATTAATCAAAAAATTTGGACTTAAGTGGAAATAAATAAACTGAAGGTCTAATTAAATCAATTTATCAAATGAGGGTATACGTCCCCTTTGTGGTAAAACTCGTGCAAGTATGAATATCTGGATGGATGCATGTGCTCCCCCCCAAGATCTAGACAAACGCATGCTCACAAACCACTCAAAGGTTAATTCAATAATTCCATGGTCAAAATCATATAACATAAGGTCTAAGTCATTTAAATTTAATAACCTCGAAGTAAGGATCATGTGCCCCATTTGGTTAAGTATCGAGCAAGTTTTGATATCTAGATGACATATCTTGGTCCATGATTAATCTGATGGAGTACACCCACTAAGATGTCCAATTTTTAAAGCTAAAAGTTAAAATTGATTATATCCTAAGTTCTCACATAAATAAAATCAAGGGTCATGCAACCCTTTCAATTAGACATCGAGCAAGTCTGAATATCTCAAAGGTAGCACTCACTCATATCCTGATCCGATGGATGCACTCTCACTAAGGATGACCAAAGATAACAAGTTTTTTTAAATAATAAACCAAGATTTAAAATTAATAATCAGATGATAAAATTTGGTATTAAAATTAACTGCATTATAAAACTTAATGTTAACTAGCATGCAGATTTTGAGATCTGAGCGAAAGTGCATGACTCTGAGAAGATCTAATGACCGCATGCTACCTAGAGTAACTGATCCTTAGCATAGGAGGGTTTAAGCACACAAGAATTAATTATTAATTAAATTGCATTAACCCTCAATAAAATTGATTAAATAAGGGTCCTAACCATGTTGTTAATAATTCTCCATTCCTTATTCAATGCATTACCAAGGTTTAAAAGAAAATAATAACATAAGGTTTCAAATCATTTAAAAATGAGGGTTTGTGCCTCTCTGGTTAAATATAATGCATATCAAAAGATCTGTTGCGATCAATCCTCAATTTATCCAACAAAATTGCACATACTTGGTTGACTGATCATTAAATTTTCCATCTAAATGGTGGATAAACCTCACACATCTCATAGATCTCAATGGTAGCATGATCCCCATCAGATCTAACGACAAGCACTCATCGAAGTGGTCAGGTATTAAAAAAGTGAATCATTAGATGAAAATAAAGGTCAAAGCATGGTTGAGTGAATTTAATTACAATTAGCAAGAGTTTCATATTAAGTAGTTCCCCTTTTGGGTAAAATGCACACAACTTCTCAAATCTCAACAACAACACACACCCCTACCCAGATTCAATGACAATGCATTCTTAAAGTGGCCGAAGGTAAATTACACAAGGATTTAATGAGTGATTAATTAAAGGTTTTATTAAAATCTATGCTCCATGCATAATAAATATTAAGGAGGGTCTACTTCATTGATAATGACCCCCCTCTTTCGGTTAACCTTTACGCATATCTAAAGGATTTAACGAGCATGCGTGGCCATGGTTTGATCTAATGGTGAATGTGTAGGGAGATGATCGAATTATAAAGAGCTCACAATATAATCAAATATTCTTAGCAACTTTAATAACTAATTAATCTTAATAAACCTGGGTTATGGGTAGGATTAATGCATTGATTAATAATGTCATGTTGAGAATTATAAATTTTTAGACCATAGTGTTTAAATCAGATTATTGCTAACCCAAGGTTGTCAAGGTTAGTAAAAATTATTTGGCATACATTTATATGTACATCTTCAAACTAACAAACATGCAAGTTGGTGAATCCTAACGGGCGCGCACCTCCATGATTGAATCTAACAACAAGTGCTCGAGAAGATGTTTGATTTTTAATGGTATATATTTTGGACTAATGGGAATTTACAGGCTTCAGGGACCTTTGTAGTAATGTGCAAGGTTCATTTGATCTAATGAAGGCACCCATATCAAAGAAAAGTCTACGGATACACATAACTACAAGGAAAAATGAGAGTGCAATTTTAAGCATAAAGAGTTTTTGTCCCAGGCTAATCCTTCTATATATCTAAATGATCCAATGAAGGTGCTTCATCCAAAGTAAAACCAATGAAACACACATCATAAGATGAACTATTTTCTCCTTGCAAACACCCAGTCAATGATGATATTGACACCAAATAAAACCAAAGTACAACAAAAAGCTTAGTCACAACTGCAAACTCAGATAGTAACCGAGAAAGTAGATGTTCAAAAAATCAAACCAAATCCCATGGATTGTACTGATATTAGTAAAAGTAGGCTACTCAAGTAAAAAATAAAAAAACTGAGAACCAAATAAGATATTTTCATATTTTTAGAGTGTGATCATGTACTGGAAGAGAATAAAATAAACCTGCATAGAATGGACTTATGCAAAAAAAATTCTCAACTTAAAGGATATATACGAATAGAAGTGGGTAAGAATTATTTATCATGAGAATGGTGATAGACTATGAAGAATAGACTCAAGTATTATAGAAGAAGTCCCAATGGTGCAATCATTTCCTTTATTGCAAACCCAGAAGATGTAATAAGCACAACAAGAGTGAGGATATTCTCAGCTCATGAAAAGTTTTTCATTGAGTGCTTCGATAAAATATAGTTATAGAGGGATCACTCCGATGGAGTATAGTTATGGAAGTACCTTATATGTGCTTACAGATCTTATTTTCAATTTTTTCCTTCTTCCTAATTACCATTGCCCTCCTCTTTCTAGGCATTCTCTCTTGACCACCGTAACCATTCACCCCACAGTGTCATATCACCACTATCCCACGCATAAATCAACTTCCATTGCTCCCATATACTTCATAACCATTATGTAATCTATTCCATTCTATCATACTATTTTCCATGCCACCTCCCCTCTCTTCACCATCGTGTCAAGTCTCCCTTTGTCTTGTGTAAAAAAATATTAACTTCAGCAAACTAGTCTAATCCCAACTAATAAAATCAGATGACTAGGGTAAATAGGAAATAATATATATATGTACATATAGTTTCACCATTATTCCACTTAAAAATCACTCGACCCACCATATTTTAAGAGCGCCCTTCAATTAAAAATCAAATTGTGACAAGAAAACTAGTTTTGAATGGTTTAGAACAGTTGGATGGCATAGAGTATATGAAGGATCAAACTAGAAGATAACAAGTGTAGGGTCTAAATGAGGCCAAAAATAACTGAATAAATAACTAGAGGCTATAAAAGGAATAGCCACGATTAGAATCGACATCAAGATTTAGAGATAGAAAATTCTTGCTAAGAGGTATACTTGAGTGTCATATAGTTGTGTTGTTGTATCTCCTTTGTGTATATTTTCTTCTTCATCCCTCATTCTTCCCCTTTGTTGTGCAGGTTTTGGTATAATAGTGCTCAAGAAGTTGTGACTATTTCCAGATCTATTGAACCTGGGGTCCAGAGGCTTTTCTTGTTACCAGATTGGAATGGGAGAGCATAAGAGTCTTGTTATATTATTTGAACAAGAATTATTCATTGTATTAAAAGATTTTAAACAGAGTTTAATGGCATTTTGCCAACTTTGCATGTAATTCATATGAAAATTAATATAATTCTAGATTTTGATTCTATCAAATTGTTGTCTTCAGTACTATATGTAGCTTCATTGCATATTACATTATTTGAATGTGTTATGAATGTTTCTTTCATTGGTTAACTATTAGATTTATTACAATATTTGAATAAGTTTAATAGCACCAATTTTATGTTATCCCCATTCTCTCTATTCATTTAAAAGCATTGTTAAAATTGCTATAACAACCCAATGAATCTAGGCACCAGTATACACATAAGGTATAATTAGAGTTGTTATCATTGCTTGGTAAATTATATAGTATATAATTAAAATCTGGAAATACATAATCTTATAAAATATTAAGTTTACCATTGGGGTTTCCTTACCCATTTTGTTTTCTTTTTAATCTTAGCAATACACCCCTTACCAAAATAAAGAGGCAGGTTGACCAGAGCCTATAATAGCTCGTTGGTTCCAAAAAAATTCTTGTAGCATGAAAACTCGATCCTATGAAGGCAAGAAATTATTCCAACAATATTTTGGTGCTATTAATAGGGATGGCCTATTAAATAAATTATTTTTATTTTTATTTTTCCCTCAATGACTATATTTTTAATCAACGGGTGGCCAATTAAAATAAAGAATCTAGATTAATTTTTGCATCTTTATGTCCTTTATTTTTTTTTGCTCATGATTTTCAATTGTATTTTGAAGTATTCTTGATTTTCAAAACTTTATTAAAAACTCCCCAAGATTCATCTCCTGTGAGGCTAAGAGAATAAATATCAAGAAATCTTGATCATACATTTTTTTCTATCTGGACTACCTGTGTTGGCGAATTTGTCTGATCAAACCTAAAAATCAAAAATCAAGAAAGAAGGAGCATAATGTGTTGGTGCATACAAAGAGAAGTGGTGAGGAGCTATTTCCATAATTTGAGAACCTTGAGGTATGATGGGGGGCAGAAAATATGCTCAGGCCAAATCCTCAAACTCTCTTTCATTATACTTTAAAAAAAAATTACAATACTAGCCCGTAGGCATAGTTTTCTTTTCCTGGTGCAAGCTGCCTCACATTCGGTGATCTGCTCGCACACTTCCTAGCCCACAAGCATAGTTTTATCGACCTGAGTAGCACTTCCTCCTCCCTTGGAAGAAAAACAACCCAAACAGGTCCAGAGTGGCCCTCTTGCCCTCAGCTCTACAACTTTGCCTCGACCGTTTTTTGACCCCTTGTGCATGCCCTTGCTTCCCCTTTTAAATTATCTGGGTTTCCTTCGAGGTCCCAACCCTCTAGGCCATTAATGACCCACCTAGAAGAATACATCTTTCGAAACTAAAAAATTTGGCTCTTGTCCCTGCCTTCATGACTGAACCTTCACATATTTTACCCTAACTAGCAACTACCATCGGGTCAGCCGTGAAAACACGCATTGATGAGCCGTCTGAATGTCTTTGACTTCTGGGCACAATAGTAGAGTGGCCGCCATGCTCAAAAAACTTACCAAGAAAGAAATCATGCATTGATGAGGCCTTTGTCCACCTCGGGAAACACCGTTTGGGAACGCATGATTTTTTGAATTGTGAACCAACAACATGTCGCGATATCGTGACATTTTTCTTCCTCACTGCCTTTCTCTTCTTCGGGTCATGATATCACGACATCTTTCCTCTCTGGCTCTTCTTTCTCCTTTTTGGTTGCAAAATCATGACATGTCATGATATCATGACATCTTTCCTTTCTGCCTCCTCGCCTCTCAGGTCATGAAATCATGACATGTCGCGATATCGTGATATTCTTCCTTTCTGCTTCCTTCTCTCTTCTTCGGGTCGTGAAATCATCACATCTTTGCTCTCTGCTTTCTCTTTGCCACTCGGGTCATGAAATCGTGACATGTCGTGATATCATGACAACTTTGCATTTTGCTTTTGCCCTCTGCTTCAGACAGTTTCCTTCCAGGATTTCTTTTTGCTTCTTCGGTCGTGATTTCATGACATTTTTCTTCGAATGCCCTCTCTCTCCTATTTTGGTCGTGATTTCATGACATGTCGTGAAATCATGACATTTTCTACGGATGCCTTCTCTCTCCTGCTTCGGTCGTGATTTCGTGACATGTCATGAAATCACGACATTTTCTTCGGGCACCTTCCCTCTCTTGCTTCGATCGTGATTTCGTGACATGTCGTGAAATCGTGACATATTTGCTTCGTGCCTTCTATATCCTTCCTGAGTCACAAAAATGTGACATGTCACGATATTGCGACACTTCTTCTCCTTGGCGCCTTCTCTCGTCCTTTGGTCATAAAAATGCAACATGTCACGATATCGCGACACTTTTTCTCCTTGGCACCTTCTCTCATCCTTTGGTCATGAAAATGTGACATGTCACGATATCGCGACACTTTTATTTCTTGCGCCTCCTCTTGTCGTCTGGTCATGAAAATGCGACATGTCGTGATATCATGACACTTTTCTCTCTTGTGCCTTCTCTCCTCTTTTGGTCATGAAAATGCAACATGTCGCGATATCGCGACATTTTTATCTCTTGCGCCTTCTCTCCTCTTCTGGTCACAAAAATGTGACATGTCATGATATCACGACATTTTTCTCTCTTGCACCTTCTCTCCTCTTTTGGTCACAAAAATGTGACATGTCATGATATCGCGACACCTTTCTCTGTCGCGATATCGTGACATCAAGGCAAACACTTAGAAATTTTTTTTGTTGATGCAAGATTGCTCTGCTGCCATTGGATGCTCCTGCATCAGACAACTAGGGTGGATTGAGAAGTGACCTTCACTTTCTTCTTCTCCTCTACGTTCAAGCCCTCTGCATAGCTCCTCTTGTAGGGCCTGAACTTGCCTCTACAAAGCTCTAAAATCTTTTGTCGGCACCATATTTCTTCCACCACCATAGTTTCTTCGTGGAGGCATTCTGCTTCACTCTCTTCTCATAACCCTTCATAGATCCTGGTGTAAACTACCTCACGTCCAGTGATCTATTTACACACTCAGGAACTCTATGCTCTTCCATAGATCCTAGTGTAAACTACCTCACGTTCAGTGATCTATTTACACACTCAGGAACCTCCGCTCTTCCACAGATCTTGGTGCAAATTGCCTCATGTTCGGCGATATTTTTACACACTCAGGAACTTCTACTCTGATACCACTGATGGGGGGCAAAAAATATGCTCAGGCCAAATCCTCAAACTCTCTTTCATTATACTTTAAAAAAAATTACAATACTAGCCCGCAGGCGTAGTTTTCTTGATCTGAGCAACACTTCCTCCTCCCTTGGAAGAAAAACAACCCAAATAGGTCTAGAGTGGCCCTCTTGCCTTCAGCTCTACAACTCTACCTTGACCATTTTTCAACCCCTTGTGCATGCCCTTGCTTCCCATTTTAAAATCTATGGGTTTCCTTCGAGGTCCCGACCCTCTAGGCCATTAATGACCCACCTGGAAGAATACATCTTTTGAAACTAAAAAAGTTAGCTCTTGTCCCCACCTTCATGACTGAACCTTCACATATTTTACCCTAACTAGTAACTGCCATCGGGTTAGCCATGAAAACACGCATTGATGAGCCGTATCAATGTCTCTGACTTTTGGGCACAACAGTCGAGTGGCCGCCATGCTTAGCAAAATTATCGGGCAAGAAATCATGCATTGATGAGGCCTTTGTCCACATTGGGAAACACCGTTTGGGAACATGTACTTTTTAAAATCATGAACCAGTAGCATGTCATGATATCATGACATTTTTCTTTCTCGCTGCCTTTCTCTTCTTCAGGTAACAATATCACGACATGTCACGATATCGTGACATATTTTCTATTCGGCTCTTCTTTCTCCTTTTTTGTCATGAAATTGTGACATGTCGTGATATCACAACATCTTTCCTTTCTGCCTCCTCCTCACCTCTTAGGTTGTGAAATTGCGACATGTCACGATATCGCGACATTCTTCCTTTTTGGTTCCTTCTCGCTTCTTCAGGTCATGAAATCATGACATTTTTGCTCTCTGCTTTCTCTTCGCCACTTGGGTCACAAAATCATGACATGTTGCGATATCACGACATCTTTGCCTTCCACTTTCACCCTCTGATTTGGGTCATGAAATCACGACATGTTGCGATATCGCGACAGTTTCCTTCCAGGCTTTTTTTCTGCTCCTTCGATCGTGATTTCATGACATTTTTCTTCGGACACCCTCTCTCTCTTGTTTTGGTCGTGATTTCGTGACACATCATGATATCGTGACATTTTCTACGGATGCCTTCTCTCTCCTGCTTCGATCATGATTTTGCGGCATGTCGCAAAATCACAATATTTTCTTCGGGCACCTTCCCTCTCCTGCTTTGGTCACAATTTCGTGACATGTCACGAAATCATGACATTTTTGCTCTGTTCCTTCTCTCTCCTTCTTGAGTCACGAAAATGTGACATGTCACGATATCACGACACTTCTTCTCCTTTGCGCCTTCTCTTGTCCTTTGGTCGCGAAAATGCGACATGTCGCGATATCACGACACTTTTTTTTCCTTGGTGCCTTCTCTCGTCCTTTGGTCATGAAAATGCAACATGTCGCGATATCGCGACACTTTTCTTTCTTGCACCTCCTCTTGTCTTCTGGTCATGAAAATATGACATTTTGCAATATCGCGACACTTTTCTCTCTTGCGCCTTCTCTCCTCTTCTGGTCATGAAAATGTGACATGTCGCGATATCGCAACATTTTTTGCTATTGTGCCTTCTCTCCTCTTCTGGTCACGAAAATGTGACATGTCATGATATCGCAACATTTTTTTCTCTTGCGCATTCTCTCCTCTTCTTGTCACGAAAATGCGACAAGTCATGATATCACGACACCTTTCTCTGTTGCGATATCGCGACATCAAGGCAAACACTTAGAAATTGTTTTGTTGATGCAAGATTGCTCTGCTACCACCGGATGCTCCTACATCAAGGTATTTACCCATAATCAAAAGATCCCATTTTTGAAGAGTAATATTTATGAAAATACGTCTTACTTTACTGGTAGAAAGTACATAAATAAAAACAAGAATCATAATACTACTGCTACGGATATTACTGTAGATGATATTTTAAATTTTTCTATAGAATATACATCTAGTTATTAGTAATACTATGGTAAATAACTCGATAGATCATACTATAGTTACCCATCCCCACATTCCTATAGGTAGTGCTACTGTAAATCAAAATTCTACTACCTCTATAGTCACAATGGCTTAGGCTAATCAAAAAAATTAGTAGAACTAGCAAAATCAAAATAATCATAATGTTTAGTTGTGGAGAACTAATAGATATAGACCATTCATTTTACCTATAAATTTGAATGCCCAGCTAACAAATCCCATAAGTATTTACCCATGTTTTAGGGAAACAATGCAGTTATTGGTGAAGACCATATAAAAGTTTTCTATACGCTATGGATAGTTTAGAGGTAGAAAATGAAGATGTAGTGTTTAGGATTTTTATGCAAACATTAGAAAAATATGCCCAGGAATGGTTTAACACCCTCCCAGCCAATGACAATGTAGATTTTGCAAATATGGAAATTGTGTTCCTAAGAAAATTCGAAGAAATAAAAATGAACAATACCTATTAAAAAAATTAGCAACTATGAAAAAGAAATAAAATGAAGTTGTTAGTGATTTCAATAGAAGGTTTTCCAAAAATAGGAACAAAATCCCTTCTAACCTCAAGCCTAATGATATCCAGTCAATTTTTTTCTATAAGAAAGCTTTCCTAAAAGAATTTAATTATGAGTTAAGGTAAGAGCAAACCACCACTATTGATGAATGTATGGATAAAGTAATAGATATTGAAAGAAACATGCTAGATACTGGTAAAATGAAGCCTTCCTCTTTAGAAATAAATCAACTTGATAGAAAGAAAAAAAGGGTAGCTTTCGATTTACAAAGAAGATCTGAGGTAGACCCAATGGAAAAATTAACTAATCAGGTAACATAAATGTTTAATACTATGAACAAGTTAGCAAGGACAAAAATAAATAATGGGAATAATGATGATTCATCACAACCAAAGAGGCTTCAGACTAACAATCATCTGCATTTCAAAAAGAATTTCAATAGAAATTGGGAAAACAACAATAACTCATATGAGAATAACAAAAATATGAACAATGGGAATAATAACTAGAAGAAAAGATAATTTGATAGAGACCAATATAACATTCCTAATCCTATCCCATCTATTAATCTCACAAAAAAAATTTCTTATTTTTTCTCAGCCTGTGATGCTCCCATAACCTATAGGGATGTGGTATATATTTAAGTACACATCATAATATAGATCTTAATTATGATTTAGAATATGATATAAGAATTAATGCGTGTTGGTCTTTATAAGATGAATAAAAAATATATATTTTTTGAAGAAAACATGGATAAATATGCTTCAAATAATCATCTCTAGATCTTAGTAGTTGAAGGTACAAAAATCTTGTAGATACCACATGAATCCTGATATGACAAAATGAAGCAAGAGAAATTGATACCAACTACTAAATAAGTGGAAGAATTAGAAGCCACTCATAATCTAAACTTAAGGAATAGAATAGTCCCTGATAAAACAAAGAAAATTTCCACTAGTGAAATAAGGAAACAATCCTTAACAAACAAGAATGCTAGTAAAGAAAAATTTTATAAGATCCCCAAAAAGGTAATCCTTGATCTAATAGACTTAGAGGAAGATATGCCTAAAGAAGAATACAACAAACCACTTGATGTGAAAAGATAGAATTTTATGCTGGTTCAAAACTTAGCAAACAGAAGGTAAATATCACATTTGGTGAGCTCATGAAAGTTCAACAATATAGAGAATAAGTTTATATAGCATTTAGACTCATTGAACAAAAATAATATCCATATTGCCATGCTGCTAAGAAAATACAATAAGATACTAGGTCACCATCCTTTGTTAGACCCTTTTATGTTTCTTTAAGATATAATTTGGATGAATGAGGAAGGTATGTGATACACAATTGCATGCTTGATAGTGGAGCTTCACATAATATCATGCCCAAGATTATAGATAACCAAATGGGATTAATTTTTATAAGATATTCCACTCTTGTGTTAGTAATGGACAGTAGACAAGTACTTTGTGTTGGAGTGATAACTGGATTACTATTATATCTTGACCAACACCCCAAGAAAGGTATAATGGTGGATGTTCCTGTAGTGGATGTTGATCCTTTATTTTCATTACTACTAAGTAGGCATTAGGTAGAACAATTAGGGGGATTTGTTCAATTGGACTGGTCCTATGCTACCATTCATATATTTGGCAAGGAAAATCTAACTCTTCAAAGAGAACATTTCAACAAATATTTAGTAGAGTTAATTAAGATAGATGATACCATGATAAACTTAGTAAATTCAATAGAATAAAAAGGAATGGGAGTATATTCAATATGGCACAATCCTTTCCTAGTAGAAGTCCCAGAAGCCAAGGACATTGATCCAAAAACCATACAAATAGTTGATGTTGATTCCAACAAGGTGTTGATGCAATAAATGTGGACCATGACTTTTGATGGAACTAAATCTTAGTCTAGAGCAGGTGCAGGAGTTAATTTGACTAATATAAAAGGGAGTTACCTTGGTATTCTTTACAGATTGTAATTTCCTTGCATGAACAATGTAGTTGAGTATGAAGCTTTATTACTTGTACTCAAAAAAACTAAAGAGTTGGGCATAAACTACCTGACTGTAACTGGGGATGTAGAATTTATTATCCAATAGATAAGAGGAAAATATCAAACTAAACATACTAGGTTAAATAAATATAAAATTATAGTATTGGAAGAGATTGAAATTTTTTTGGCTTTCAATATTTCATATATTCCTAGAGAACAAAACCATGTTTTCGACTTACTAGTTGTAAATGCATCAGGCCTAGATAATCCCAAAATTACTATAGAATATATGGGCATATTCCTAACCATATCAGTCTATAAACCTTCTATATCAGAAAATATCATATACTTACAAGTTTTTCAAGATGATGTCGATATAAAGGACTTCATGATATTATATAATCGGTATGCTGACATAATTTGTGATAAAAATGATGAAGAGAAACTTAAAAAAAATAGAAGAACCAGTAGAAGTAATCCAACTAAAAAAAATAGGATACCAAAAGGATTAGTTTCTCTATAAAGTTTATTTGACAATTTTGATAAAGCATATAAACCTCTTTTGAAATATACTATAGTTGAAGATGTAAACATTGGTACAGTTGAAGAACCTAAAATAGTAAAAATTTCACAAAGCTTAACTAGAAAAAGAAAAAACAAGATATATAAGTTTCTTGAAAAGGAATAAAGAACATTTTGCTTGGACATATAAAGACCTCAAAACCTTCAATAGAGATATTATGTCACATATCATACCCCTAAAGGAAGATACCAAACCTTTTAGGAAGAAACAAATAAAGTATAATCCTACTTTACATCCAATAATGCCAAAATAAGTGCAAACGCTTCTAGATTCTAAAATCATTAGAAAAGTGAGATTCTCATCTTGGATATCCAATTTGGTATTGATGAGGAAGAAAAATGGGGATATCAGAGTCTATGTATATTTCAGGAACTTAAACAAAATCTCAATAAAGGATAATTATCCTTTATCCAATATGGAACAACTATTGCAAGTAGTATTTGGGACATCCATAATGTCTGTGTTAGATGGATTTTCTAGAATTAATCAAATAGAGATTAATCCAAAGGATAAACATAAAATAAAATTCACCACACCATGGGGTGCTTTTGAATATTTGATAATACCTTTTGGTCTAATGAATGGAGGGGTAACTTTTTAAAGAGCAATGGATTTTACCTTCAAAGGCCTGATGTTCAAAATAGTAGTTGTATATCTAGATGATATAATAGTGTTTTCCAAAAATCCAGAGGATCACTTGGAATACCTTGCTGCAATATTTGCTCAGTGTAGGGAATTTAGAATTTCCCTAAATCCTAAGAAATGTATTTTTGGAACCACGCAAGGGAAATTACTAGGACACATAGTTTTAGAAAAAGAGGCGAGTATAGATCCAAAAATAATAGAAGCTATCTCAAAAATTCTCCCTCCTAAAAACATAAAAGGGGTCGGGTATTTCTTTGGAAAAATAAATTTTGTGAGAAGATTCATTTCTAATTTTGCAGAGATGACCAAACCTATAAATGATATGGTCAAGAAGACAGGAGAAATAAAGTGGACACCAAAAAATATAGAAGCCTTTAAAAATATTAAAGAAGTCATTTAAACTACCCTAGTCTTAACATGCCTTAATTATTTAAAGGATTTCAATATTTATTCATTTACGTCTAATCATTCTATCGTTGCAGTCCTTTCTCAAAAGGATGATGAAAATAATGAAAGGCACATAGCTTTCATGAGTTCAGGATTGAAAGGAGCACATATCAAGTATACCCTATTAGAAAAACATGCTTATGCAACAATCCAAGCCGTAGAACATTTTAAGAGTATATTTGGTTCTAACAAAGTTTTTTATTGCATCCCTTTTATAGCTATAAAAAATGTCACTCAATCTGAACCATTGGGAAAGCTTGCAAGGTGGATGGTAAAACTGTTACAATATGATGCATAATTTTACATAGTCAAAACTATAAGAGGGTGGGGCTTACCAAAATACTTAGCTTATAAATAAGGAGAAAAATCTAATAACATTTTTATAGTAGATGAAATGCATGCCATCAGAAGGACTAATAATGTTGAATGTAAATGGTATGATGAAATATTAGCTTTCCTTCAAACTCTATAATTCCCTAAAAAAATGTCAGCTAAGAGAATGAGATCAACAAAACTGCAAGCACAAAAAAATCATATGCAAGATGGTGTGATTTACTGGAGACACCTTGATGGTGTGTTCCTGATCTATTTATTTGAAAAAAAATTCCTAGAAACAATCAAATAATTTCATGATGGTTTCTGTGGAGGATATTTTGCACCAAAAGCTACTGCTAATAAAATTATGAGAGCAGGTTATTATTGGTCATCCCTTTTCAAATATGTATATCAATATGTAAGAAATTGCCATAACTATCAAGTTTTTGTAGGTAAGAAACACTTGGCTGCTATGCCTCTCAATTCAATGATTATAAAAGCATTATTTACACAATGGGGTATCGAATTGATTGGAGAGATCAATCTAAACTCATCAAGAAAGTACAAGTGAATTATAACTGCAACATATTACTTCACAAAATTGGTAGAAGCTGCTCCTTTAAGAATCTCTACAACTCAAACTATTATTAATTTCTTAGAAGAGAGTATTCTAACTAGATTTGAAGTTCCTAAAAAATTAGTAAGAGATAATTAGAATTATTTTATATCATTTGATATGGTAGTATTTTGTGCTAAGTATGGAATATAAATTTACCACTCCACAAATTATTACCCTCAAGGAAATGGTCTCATTGAATCATCAAATAAAAACTTAATTACCAGGATTAAAAGATCATTGCGTAAAAATAAAAAGAGTTGGAATAGTGAACTAAAATTTTCTATGTGGGCAGATATACTTTCACTAAAAATAAATACATGAAGAACTCCTTATGAAATGGTGTATGGAGAAAAATCCCTATTGCCCCCTAGGACATAGAAATTAGCATTATCTCTACTATTGCAATATCATGATAACCCTAATGCTCTATAGATAAGGTTAGACCAAATTTCTTTTCTACAAGAACAAAGAAGAGAAACTCTTAACATAATGATTGAACAAACTTAGAAAACTTGTAAAATCATTTAACAAGAAAGCAAAAGGTACTCCCTTATTTGAAGGAGACATAGAAATCTACTAGGATCCCAAAAATGACAAACATTGTGAGAAAGGAAATATTGAACCTAAATGGCTTGGCCCATACCAAATAGCACAAATTGTTGGTCAAAATACTTATAGGTTGCAAATCCTGGAAGGAGAACTAAAAAAAAATTCTTGTAAATGGTCTACATCTCAAGGTTTACAACTCTTGCCATGGGGTCAAAAGGGAGGAAATACCTTGATATAATAAATATATATATATATATATATATATATAAATAAAAATAAAAATCTGAGTTGTATTTTTGACAGAATGCTATGTTGTTTTGTTTTGTCAGTCAAGTAATTTTCTTGTGTTGCTTTGTTTTGTTTCATGTTGCTTATATTGTTTTCTCATTTTGTTATAAGGTAGAAGAGTATTCCTTACTGTTTATTTCTCTAATATAAGCAGGAGAAAAAGGAAATCTATTTTAGATTTTGATGATGCTTGCAATTTTTCCAATTTAAATTTGTGTGCAATTATCATATGGTATGTGATAAAATAAAGTAAAATCAGATTTGTTGGTCCATCATGTCAAAGCCTCATATTACAAACAATACTAAAGGAAATTTCAGGGTCCAAGAGATAGGATTATCTTTGGTTAAGCCAAAAATCATTACACTCAATCCTTTACCTAGAAACTGATCCTCAACTCAAGCATACTCATTGCACAATTTGCACTCATCAAAATATTTTTCAAAAAGAGAAAGAAAACCATTTATAATGCAAATTGAGTTAGTGTTTGAGATATCTTGGAAAACCTCTACCAAGGCTACAGATGCTTGATTGGCAGTAGAGTAAAACCATATGGGATTGGTAGCATATCCACCATGGCTATAGACGCTTGATTGGTAGTGGAGCCCTACAAATGGTGAAAATATTTAAGAGTGAAATTACCTATTAGGCTTAACCATTTTTCAAACATGATGAAGTTATGGAAGACTTGGAAAGGAAAATAAATGCACCAACACACACTTAGGCTAAGGCATTATGGAACAAGTGAATTTGATGAATTATGTATAATCATATCCTAGGACCTTAATAAACAATCATAACAATATATTTAAAATCTTATCTAATCATAAAATTCTAATACTTTTATTAAAATTGATTGAGGAGAATAATAGTTTTGGGTACTATGTTGCTTTGAGATCATGTTTGTTGTTGTTTTTAAGTTTAAAACTTTCTATATTTTATTTTTCTAATCATGTTTGATGGTTTATGATTTTGTCCAAAGCTTGTAATGAAACCAGGAGATTTTGGAATCCTCAAGTGCCTCAGGTTTTCAACACATTGTCCCAGTCAAATCCTATGTTCGAGCCAAAATTGACTCAACATCAGATACCCCAAATTTGAATTTTTGTTTTTCAAATCCTTCTCCCAAATTTGTTGGTTTCTGTTGCATTAACTTTTGAAATATTGGTTTTTAATTGTTGACCTTTAAGAGCCATTATAAAAATGTTCATCTAAATCAGGTCTAAAGCTGTAATATTAACCATTGGATTAAATACCTTTTAGCAATTAAGAAAATGACCATTCAAGATTATCTAATTTATAAAAGACTTATAAAATTTGAAGAGATAAAATATTTGTTAAGAAGGTGTTTTAAAGTCTATAGGTTTCTAAGAATTAATCATATTATTTGGACTTAAGTGGCAAGAAATAAACCGAAGGTCTAATTAAAATCAATTCGTTAAATGAGGGTATACACCCCCTTTGTGGTAAAACCTGTGTAAGTCTGAAAATCTAGACAGATGCATGCACTCCCCCAAGATATAGACAGATGCGCTCACAAACCACTCAAAGGTTAATTCAATAATGCCATGGTCAAAATTGTATAACATAAGGTCTAAGGTATTTAAATTTAATAACCTCGGAGTAAGGATCATGCACCCCCTTTGGTTAAGTATCGAGCAAGTTTTGAGATCTAGACAATAGTGCTTGGTCTACGATTAATTTGATAGAGAGCACCCACTAAGGTGTCTAATTTTTAAATATAAAAGTTAAAGTTGGTCATATCCTAAGTTCTCACATAAATAAAATCAAGGTTCATGCACCCCTTTCAATTAAACATCGAGCAAGTCCGAAGATCTCAAGGGTAGCGCTCACTCATACCTCGATCTGACGAATGCACGCCCACTAAGGATGACCAAATCTAATTACAAATTTTATTAAATAATGATCCAAGGTTTAAAATTAATAATAAAATGATTAAATTTGGGATTAAAATTAACCGTATTATAAAAACTAATGTTAACTATCATGCAAATTTTGAGATATGAGCAGCAGCGCACGACTCTGAGAAGATCCAACGATCATTCACTACACAGAATAACCGATCCTTAGCATAGGAGGGTTTAAGCACCCAAGATTTAATTATTAATTAAATTATATTAACCCTCAATAAAATTTATTAAATAAGGGTCCTAAGAACATTTGATCCTTCCTTAATCAATGCATTACCAAGGTTTAAAAGAAAATTATAAATAAGGTTTCAAATCATTTAAAAATGAGGGTATGCACCTATTTGGTTAAAGATCATGCAGATCACAAGATCTAGATGATTGCGCTCAATCCTTAGTTGATCCGAAGGTAGCATATGTAGCAGGTTTCCCGATCATTATAGCTTCCATCTGAGCAATGGATAAACCTCACACATATTGTAGATCTCAAAGGGAGTACATGATCCATATCAGATCTAACGGTAAGCGCTCATTGAAGTGGTTGGGTATTAACAAAATTCAATCATTAGATGAAAATAATGGTCAAAGCATAGTTGAGAAAATTTAATTACGATTATAAAGAGTTTAAGTACATATTAAGTAGTTCCCCCTTCAATTAAAAGGTGTGCAACTTCTCAAATATCAATGGTAGCGCTTGCCCCTGCCCAAATCTTATGGTAGCGCATTCTTAAAGTGGTTGAAGGTAAATTACACAAGGATTTAATGGGTGATTAATTAAAGGTTTTATTAAAAGCTAAGCTCCATGCATAATCAATATTAAGGAGGTTCTAATGTGTTGATAATGACCCCCCTATTTCGGTTAACCTTTTCACATATCTAAAGGATTTAATGAGTGCACGCGATCATGGTTTGATCTAACTATGAACGTGTAGGGAGATGATCAAATTATAAAGAGATTGTGGTATAATCAAATATTATTAGCAGCTTGAATAACTAATTAATCTTAATAAACCTGGGTTATGGGTAGTATTAATGCATTGATAAATAATGTCACACCAAGAATTATAAATTTTTAGACCCGAGTGTTTAAAATTAGATTATTACTAACCCAAGGTTTTCAATGTTAATAAAAATTATTTGTATGCATTTATATGTATATATTCAGACTAACTAACATGCAAGTTGGTGAATCCTAATGGCCATGCACCTCCATGATAAAATCTAACAACAAGCACTCGGGAAGATGTTTTATTTTTAATGGTATATATTTTGGACTAATGGGTATTTGTAGGCTTTAGGAACCTCGGAGGCAATGCACAAGGTTCATGTGATCTAACGAAGGTACCCACCTCAAATAAAACCCTATGAATATGCATAACTACAAGGAAAAATGAGAGTGCAAGTTTAAGCGTTAAGAGTTTTCATCCCTGACTAATTATTCTACATGTCTAAATGATCCAACGAAGATGCTTCATCCAAAGTAAAACCAATGAAATGCACATCATAATATGAAATATTTTATCCTTGAAAAAACACAATCAACGATGATATTGACACTAGATCATACCAAAGTACAATCAAAAGCTCAATAATAGTTGCAAACTCAAACTGTAACCGAGGAGGCAGATGTTCAAACAATCAAACTAAATCCCATAGATTTTATTAATATTAGTCAAAGTAGGCTACTCAAGTAAAAAATTGGATAACTGAGAACCAAATCAGATATTTTCATATCTTCAAAGAATGATCACGTACTGGAAGAGAATAAAATAAACCTACATAGAATGGACTTATGCAAAAAAGATCCTAAACATTAAGGATAAATACGAATAAAAGAAGGTAATAATGGTTTATCATGAGAATGGCAATATACTATGAAGCACAGATTCAAGTCTTTAAGAAGAATTCCTAATGGTGCAACTAGTTCATGTATTGCAAACCTAGAAGACACAAGAAGTTTAGCAAGAGTGAGGATATGCTCAACTCACGAAAAGTTGTTCACTCAACGCTTTGACAGAATATAGTTACAGAAGGGTCACTCCGATGGAGTATAGTTATGGAAGTACCTTATATGTGCTTCCAACTCTCATTTTCTATTTTTTTCTTCTTCCTAATTACCACTACCCTCCTCTTTCTAGGTATTCTCTCTTGACCACCATAACCATTCACCCCACAAAGTGTCATCTCACCACCATCCCATGCACAAATCAACTCCTATTGCTCCCATATACTTCATAATAATTCTATAATATATTCCATTCCATCCTACTATTTTCCATGCCACTTTCTCTCTCTTCACCATCACGTCGGGTCTCCCTCTGTCTTGCATAAAAAATCCACTTCAACAAACTAGTTTTATCCCAACTGATAAATTCATATGACTAGGGTAAATAGAAAATAATAAAATATATATTTATATATGTATATATAGGTTTGCTATTAGTCTGCACTTAAAAATTGCCTGACCCACCATATTTTAGAGCTCCCTATAAGTTAAAAATAAATTGTGATAAGAAAACTAGTTTTGAATGGTTCAAAATAGTTGGATGGCATATAGTATCTGAGGGATCAAACCAGAAGATGACAAGTGTAAGGCCTGAATGAAGCCAAAAATAACCGAATCAAGAACCAAATTTTATAAAAGGAATAGACACAATCAAAATTGACGTCAAGATTTAGCTATAGGAAATTCTTGCTAAGAGGTGTACTTGAGTTCCCTGTAGTTGTGTAATTGTTTACCCTTTATATCTATTTTATTTTCCATTCCTCCTTCCCCTTTGCTATGCAGGTTTTGGTAGAATAGTTTTCAAGAAGCTGTGATTATTTCTAAATCTAGTGAGCTCGAGGTCTAGAGAATTTTCTTGTTACCAAATTGGAATAGGAGATTATAAGAGTCTTGTTACATTATTTGAACAAGAATTCTCCATTGTATTAAAAGATTTTAAATAGATTTTAATGACATTCTTCCAACTCTGCATGCAATTCATGTGAAAATTAATATAATTTTGTATTTTAATTCTATCAAATTGTTGTCTTCAGTACTGTATGTAGCTTCATTGCATATTACATTATTTGAATGTGTTATGAATGTTTATTTCATTGGTTAACTATTATATTTATTATGATATTCGAATGAGTTTAATAACACCAATTTTATCTTTTCCCCATTCTCTATGTTCAATTAAAAGTATTTTTAAAATTGCTATAACAGTCCAATGAATCTAGGCACTAATATACACGTAAGGCATAATTAGAGTTGCTATCATTGCTTGGTCAAATTTATAGAAGTAGTTTATAATTAAAATTTGGAAGTGTATAATCTTGTAAAATATTAAGTTTACCACTGGGTTTCCTTACCCATTTTGGTTTATTTTTAATCTTAAAAATACATCCCTTACCAAAATAAAGAGATAGGTTGACCAGAGCTTGTTATAGCTCGTTGGTTCCAAATAAATTCTTGTAGCATGACAACTCGATCCTATGGATGCAATAAATTATTTCAACAGGGGTGTTAGAATATATTACATTATTTGGTACTATTGAGCAAGGTGTAGGGACAATATTGTCATTGTTGTCAACACACTCATATGGATAGGTTGATGTAATGGACAGTTGTTTAGAGGTTTTTTGGAGTATGTACAGTGATGTTCAATGCTTATGAGGATGTTTTTGATGTTCGAGTGAAGTTGTTATAGGTTGTTCGTGCAAATTTGCAAAAGTTGAAAAAATCGTCAAGAAGTCAAAAAATTGCAAAAGTCATCATGGTTACAGTTGGACAGGATGGATCAGTTTGGAACATGCTAGCATGTTAGGAAATAGTCTAGAATAGCGTTGGAGGTGTCAGCATAGTGTTTGGATTAATCGATGAACCTCGGTACATCTTGTGTTGTGTGATGTTCTCTTGTTATACTTGCTTTATTTGGTTTTATGTTTTCATTGTTTTGGATTTGAGTGTTTAAGATATAAGTTTTAAAGAGCTACACTGATTCACCTCCATCTCAGTGTCATTGTGAGACTAAAAATTGGTATCAGAGTGAAGTTCTTGAATAGGCTTAACCGGCTAGGGTGATCTTGGAAGTGACACAATGGTAGGTGGTGAAGGCTTCTCATCAAACAAAGCACCATTGTTTGACGAAACTAATTACGCATTTTGGAGACTTAGGATGCAGACATATCTTTGTGTTTTGGGATATGACATTTGAGATTCAGTATATAGTGGATAAAAAATACCCACCACTTCTCCAACCGATGCTACCGATAAGAAACTATTTCAGAATGATTCAAAAGCAAAGAATACTATCATGTGTGGATTAGTGGACAATGAACTGGTAAATATTATGGGTTGTAAAAAAACAAAGGAAATATGGGAAAATCTGAAGAGAATTCATGAAGGAGACATTAAGATCAAGGAGGCCAAGGTACAAACATATTGATCTCAATTCGAAGTATTAAATATGAATGACGATGATAATATAGAGGCATACATGCTGAGAGTTAATGAATTCATTAATGCAATTAGATGACTCGACAAGGAAATCAAATATTTTGTCATCATGAAAAAGGTATTAAGATCCCTTCCCCAAATATTTGATTCTAAAGTTTTAGCTATAGAAGAAGCTAAAGATCTAAATTATTTTAGTATGGATGAGATGCATGGTTCTTTGACTGCATATGAGATGAGAATAGGAAAATCTAAACCCATAGACAGAGAAGCTACTTTTAAAGCCCATAAAATAATGAAAGCAAAACAAGAATTTGAGGAAGAAGAGACATTAGATGAAATGGAAGCAAACTTTGTTCACAAAATAAAAAGGGGAAAAGGAAAATACAGAGGAAAGTTATCATTTAAATTTTCAACCGTGGAGGTGTTGGGCATTTTGTAGCTAAATGTCAACTTAATGAGAAGAACTGAAGTGATGAAGGATCGCACGAAGAAAGAAGTTACTAGAAGAAAAAAAATCAGAAAAAGGCAATGTCAAGAAGAAAGGTTTCATATCCAAGAATGTTAGTTCATCAGAAGATATCTCTAGTGAGGATTCTGAAAATGAAATAGGTGAAGCTCTTTTCATGGCACTCAAAGAATAAAAACCAAAAAAATAACAAAAATGTGATGAAGAAGAAATTGACGCAAAAGTGAATTTGGAAGAGGAACTAATTTCATCTCTAGATGAATTGAAGATAGAAAGAAAAAATAATAAGAAAATTTTAAGAAAGCTTGAGGATGTAAATGAAATCATAATAAATTTGAAAGTACAGATAGAAAAATTGAAGAAAATCTCTGAAGATATCGAAGTGAAAATAATCATGAAAATAGATTATTGCAGCAAGCTAGAAGAAGAGATTGTTGGTTTAAGAATGTAGATATAAGAGATAAATCATAAAATTAGTTGTTATCACAAACGTGAAGAAAGTTCTATGAAGCTGGATAAGATCATCAATAACCAAAAGACTACAGGCATCAAATTTGGTTTAGGTTTTGATGAAGAAGCATCGTCAAATGGATCAAAGGCAATAAATGAAGAATCCACAAATAATGAAGAGAAGAAACAAGTTGATCAAGCAAAAATGAATCACGCAAAGGAAAGCAATAATGCAAGGCACGAAAGGAGAATTGGCAATGATGGCTTCACCAATGTCACACATCAAAGAAGAAGAAGATTTATGGCTCCTACAACAACATGGCAAAGACCACCACCCAGGTTTAATTATATATTTTTTGGTTACTATTTTAAATGCAATGGTTATGGACATAAGATCTCATATTGCAAGTATAATGTAGGACCAAGGAATTTTACCAATATAAATGCTTTTTCACCTTTTATGGATTATGTAGTGGAATGTTATAACTGTCATAATTTTGGGCATATTGCAAGAAATTGTCGAAGTACACTTGCATCAAATCAATTTCAAAGAAGAAAATCTCAGCCAAATGGAATAAGATAATAGAAAATTTCCCAAAAAACATGCACAAGCTACTGAAAAATAAAATCCAAAACAAGAGCCCAAAATTGTAATCAAACCTGAGTGGAAAGAAAAAGAGCGACCTAAGGAAGAAAAGGAATCCTTGATCATACAGATGACATTTAAAGTGCAGAATAAATCCACACCATGGATACTTGATAGTGGATGCTCTAGTCATATGATAGGTGACAAACAAAAAATTGAGAAGTTGCAGCAATATGAAGGTGGTTCAGTAAAGTTTGAAAACAATGATGGAGCTAAGATAGTTGGCAGAGGTTCAGTTAATATTAGTGATAGAAAAATCAGGTCAAAAGAAGTCTTGTTTGTGGTTGGTTTGAAGCATAACTTGTTGAGCGTAAGTCAGATTTGTGATAGAGGTCATGAAGTGATCTTTAATAAGAAAGGTTGTGAAGTTAGAAAGGAAAATAATGGGAAGTTGATAGCAACTGGATCAAGGACATCTAGCAACCTGTACACTCTCTCAGAGACTTCAGAAGAAGCTTGCTTGATTAGACAGGAAGAAGAGAATTGGTTGTGGCACAAGAGGCTCGGTCATATCAGTTTTGACAATCTAGTAAAAATCAGCTCAAAGAAAGTAGTGAGAGATATTCCCACCATTGGCAAAACATCAAATAGCATTTGTGCTTCATGTCAAAAGGGAAAGCAAACTAGAGTCTCATTTAAAACAAAATATTACTACACAAGCAAACATTTGGAACTAGTACATACTAATTTATGTGGACCTATGAGAACATAAAGCATAAACGGTGACAAATATTTCATGTTTTGTATAGATGACTATTCCAGGATGACATGGATACTATTTTTGAAACATAAATCAAAAGATTTTGAGATGTTCAAGATTTTAAAAAACCAAGTTGAGAATCAAACAGGAAAAATGATTAAATTTTTAAGGTCAGACAGAGGAGGAGAGTTCATTTTAGAGGATTTCACAGAGTATTATGAAAAATATGGCATTAGGAGACAATTTTCAGCAGCCAGGACACCTTAGCAAAATGGTGTGGTAGAAATAAAGAACAAGACAGTGTAGGAAATGGCATGGACTATGTTGACTGAGAGAAAAGTAGCAGATAAATTTTGAAAAGAGGTAGTCCATACTACGGTATACATCCAAAATAGGTGCATGTTGAGGACGCATGAAAGAAAAACTCCTTATGAGTTGTGGTTCGATAAAAAGACAACATCAAGATACTTTAAAGTTTTTGGTAGCAAGTGTTACATAAAAAGTACTAAAGAAAACCTTGGTAAGTATGAAGATAGAGTGGATGAAGGTATTTTTATTGGCTATTCATCAAAAAAAAATCTTACAAATGCTAAAACAAGAGGCTAAGGAAAATTGTGGATAGTGCCGATGTTAAAATTGATGAAGGAAGGGAATGAGTAATTAGATATGAAGAGAACTACCCAATTTATGAAGAGAAAATTGAAGGATATGAGGAAAAGGAAATGGAAAAGAAACTAAAAATTGACTCAGAGGATTCAAATAGTGATTCAGAAGTGGAAGAAAACAAGAAATTCAAAACAGACAGCTGGCAGAAATATCATCCTAGAGAGCAAATAATTGGAGACCCCATAATTGGTGTTCATACAAGAAGAATATTAGTAAGTAACTACTCTTTATTATCCAGTATTGATCCCAAAAATGTTGCTGATGCAAGCAAAAATGAAAGTTGGGTAAAGGTAATAAATGAAGAATTAGATCATATCGAGAAAAACAAGACTTGGGAGTTAGTACCAAGACCCACAAATAAAAATGTAATCGGTACTAAATGGGTCTTTCAAAAGAAATTGAATGAAGATGGATAGGTAGTCAGGAAAAAAGCAAGATTGGTATGCAAAGGCTATGCACAAGTTGAAGGTATTGACTTTGAGGAAACCTTTGCACCTATGGCCAGACTAGAGGCAATTAGAATATTTTTGGCTTTAGCAGTTTACAAGAATTTCAAAGTTTATCAAATGGATGTGAAATCAGCATTTTTGAATGGGAAACTTGAAGAAGAGGTTTATATTGAGCAGCCAGATGCTTTCCAGCTTGGTGATGATCCCAACTTGGTTTGCAAGTTGAATAAATCGTTATATGGATTAAAATAGGCACCTCGAGCATGGTATGCAAGGCTAGACAATTATCTTACTCAACAAGGGTTCAATAAAGGTATGGTGGATAGTAATTTGCATGTCAAAACAAAAAATGATCATCATATTGTTCTTTTTGTATACGTAGATGATATCATATTTAGCAGCAGCAAAGATGAGTTGTGTAAATATTTAGCAAATAATATGCATAAAGAATTTGAAATGTCAATTATTGGTAAACTTTCGTATTTCCTCGGATTCCAAGTTAATAAAAAGTAGAAGGGTATATTTATTTCTCAAATTAAATATGTGAAAGAGATGTTGAAAAAATTCACAATGGAGGATTGTAAGCCAGTTAACACTCCCATGATGACAGGTTGCAAGTTGAGCAAGGATGACAAATCTCCATATGTTGATCAAACTATGTATAGATCTATGATTGGGAGCTTACTATACTTGAAAACTACTAGACCAGATATTTTACAGGTAGTATGCATGGTAGCATGATTTCAGGCTAGTCCCAAGGAGACTCATGTGACAGTAGTAAAGAGGATTCTTCAATACCTCAAGGGTACTATGGAGTGTCGGTTATGGTATCTGAAAGGTAAGGACTTCACTCTTATTGCATATTCAGATGCATATTGGGCAGGATGTGTAGATGACAGGAATAGTACCAGTAGAGGTACATTCTATCTTGGAGACAGGTTGGTCACGTGGCACAGTAAGAAATAGGAGTCAGTATCCTTATCCACAGCAGAGGCAGAATACATTGCAACGATGTGTTGCACATAGGTGTTATGGATGAAAAAAACTCTGAAGGATCTTGGCATTAATTTTAGTGAGCCGATATCAATTAAGTGTGATAACACCAGTGCCATTAACATCTCAAAGAATCTAGTTATGCATTCTCTCACAAAACATATTACTATCCGGTATCATTTTTTGAAGGAGAAAGTTGCGAAAGGTGAGGTTAAGTTGGATTTTGTTCCAAAAATAGAGCAAGTAGCGGATATCTTCACCAAACCATTGCCCAAGGAAGTATTTGAGTACCTTCGTAAGAAATTGGGAGTGGTCATACTTCCCAAGAATTGACTAGCTATTGCGGCCACATTCTCAGGGGGAGCATTTGTGTATTTGTTTATCTTTTTGCTCATGTTTGTGATTTTTTCTAAGTGTAATAATTTTTGCCTGAGAATGTTGTGCATGGAATCAAAGGGAGTTTGCAATAGCCCTTTGGTCTTGTTGTCAAAGGGGGAGAAGAGTTACAAGAAATTGTGCATGTTTTGCCAACAATTCCAAAGGGGGATATTGTTGAGCAAGGTGCAGCGACAGTATTGTCATTGTTGTCAACACACTTAGATGGACAGGTTGATGCAGTGGATAGTTGTTCAAAGTATGTACAGTGATGTTCAATACTTATGAGGATGTTTTTGATATTCAGGTGAAGTTGTTACAAGTTGTCCTTGCAAATTTGCAAAAGTTGAAAAAATCATCAGGAAGTTGTCAAAAAATTGCAAAAGTCATCACAGGTATAGTTGGACAGGATGGATCAGTTTGGAACATGCCAACATGTTAGGAAATAATACAGAACAACGTTGGAGGTTTCAGCACAGTGTTTTGATTGATCGGTGAACCTCGGTACATCTTGTGTTGTGTGATGTTCTCTTGTTATACTTGCTTTATTTGATTTTATGTTTTCATTGTTTTGGCTTTGAGTGTTGAAGATTTAAGTTTTAAAAAGCTACACTGATTCACCCCCCTCTCAGTGTCATTGTGAGACTAACAGGTACATGCTAATGTACCACATTTAGTACATATTTATATTAGGAAAGAGTATCATATTTTAGAAGTTGATTATTTACTTTATGCAATGTAATAAATGCACAAGTATTATTAAAATGTGTAAACTATTTTGGTATTGTAAATGTTCATAATAGTCCATGTGCACGTGAGTCC
This sequence comes from Wollemia nobilis, assembly GCA_028583015.1. NCBI lineage: Eukaryota > Viridiplantae > Streptophyta > Pinopsida > Araucariales > Araucariaceae > Wollemia > Wollemia nobilis. The sequence continues at coordinate 7,621 of JAQPPZ010005784.1, read as the reverse complement.
ATAGAATAGGAATATGAAGAGTCTCTAGAAGAGTGAAGGCCAAGAGTGCTCCATATGAAGGGTCACATCATATTATATATGTATTCTTGTAGACATGACAAGGACATGAAAAAAATGGCATAACATGATTTGTAGTATTTTCGTGAGCATTTGTTAATGGCAATTCTATGAGTGATTGTTAAAGTTATTTTTGAGTTTTATACTTTTAGAATAATTCATTATCATATATATTGCATTGCAACTTTATTTTAGATCCTTTGATGAATTTTATCTTAAGTATTTAGCTTCAAAAGCTAACAAGAAACCCAAGCATTTTTTAAAACTAATAGAAGTAAGACCTAGCCACCATAACAGAGAGAGAAATTTGTCAAAATATCCCAACTAAAAGTGGACATCAACATAAAAGGAGAGTTAGATAATCGCTTCATCCATGAGCCTTATGAGACTCTGAGGGTAGTTAGAGTTCCAAACTATAATATCTTGTTGAGATACACTAATATTAGCCATGAGGTCTACCAACTTATTCTCTTTCTTGAAAATGTGTTGAACCAAAAACTCCTCTCTCGAGTGAAGAATTTTGGAAACTTTAGCAATCATATTAGCTATGTTCATTATTATTTTAAACCATTTTCTTATTTAATATTTTATTTGATTTGTTTGTGTGTAAATTGGATTGTGACATTTCATTTTCCCATAAATTTGATTTTATATTTTATAAGCGATTAATTGATTTTATATTTTTATATTTAAAAATTTATTTGTTATTATTTTTGTATAAATTTATAGACTTTTGGATAGAATGAAAGTTTGTTTGGTAGGTTGGAAAGATATGTTTTTAACCATGGCAAGAAGGCTACAACTCATAGAAATCACATTGTAATACATCTCTATTTATATGATGTTACTTTCAATATTGTCAATAGGTATAGCATCATTCAAAGAGACTTTCTTTAGAAAGGATGCAAGGAAAAAATTAAGTTTCATATTTTTAAGTGGCATAGGGTTTGTAAAGGAAATAATTTTTGCGGAGTAGGCTTTTGGAATTGTAGACTTATGATATTAGCCTTAGGGACAAAGCTTGGATGGAGACAATTCAAAGATCAAGGAAAGAATTGGGTAAAAATATTACTTCAAAAATAGATAGGTTCTTTTGATGCAATGAAATAATTTAGGAAAACCCCTACCTAAAGGATCATCAACATGGAACTTCATATCATATAGTTTATAATTAATCAATAAACATATTAAATGGTCATCCAATGAGGAGAATTATGCAAATTTTTGATATGATCTTGGTTGAAGCCTTATCCTCTTATCTCTGACTCAAATTGGTAACCATTGGCTAGAGCATGCCTAGTTTGTAAAGTTCCAAAGGTCAAAGGATACACTTATATGAGCAACAACACCAGATTATGGATTTCTATAAGTAACCTGGTATAAGGAGAGGAAATCAAACAAATTGCGTATGAACTTGAAAATATGCTTCAAGAGTTTTATCTATTGATTTTTACACAAAGAATGAGTTGGTTTCAAATCTATAAAAATATGGTGGATACTTGATCAAGTTGGGATAGGAGGATTTAGAGCAATCAAAATTTCCTACTATCAAAGTTTTTTCATGGAAGAATGCTTGGTCACAAGAGGCTCTCCCTAAGGCCTCAACATTTCTTTGGTTAGTAGTTTAAAGTAAGATTCTTAGATGAGAGAGTCTACAAAGAAGAGGAAATTATGGACATTTCAGATGTGCCTTGTATGAAAAATTAAAATTTATCAAACCATTTACTTCTTTATGGTCCCTTTGCTCACACTATTTGGGATTACTTTTTTATAAGTATAAAAAAATATTGGGTAGCTCCATCAACAAACGAAAGAGTTGATAAAATGTTGGATTAATTATTTCAAAGCTAAAGCATTATGTATTCTATGGAGGATTGTCTTACCATTTTTTGTTGGAGTTGATGACTTGAAAGGAATAATAATTTTTTTAAAAATAAATCTGAAAATCATGTCCATGTTTGGAACAATATTATTGCCTCTCTTGCCAAATATTTGTAGATATGTTGCTCATCATGGGAAGTCTTAAATGCATAAAAAGAGGTGGTAACAACTTGGTTACATGATTTGAACATATACAGAAGATTCATTTATGATAATGATATTAAAACAAAGAAACTACTTGGATCTAGGGTAAAATACAAATATCAAGAAATTGGGTTTATAAAAATTAATTTTGATGGTGCTTCTAAAGAAAATTTAGGAAAAACGGATGGAGGTAGTGTTTTTTGAAATAATGAAGGCAAAATTCTCCTCACTTACTCAAAATCATATAGAACTTCTACTAACAATTATGTAGAGGCTACGACACTTCTTACAGGGATAAAAATTACAATAGAAAAAGGAAATAAATATTTTAATTGAGGGAGATTCATAAATTATCATTAATGCTATAAAAAAATGAATGTGGGGAATGGATAAAAAATAATATATTAATGTTCATTATCTATTATTGGAGATAATCTCTTGGAAATATTTTATTTATTAATAGAGGTAAGGGGTTTTGAAATGTCCCCAAACCTTTTACAACTAGATATGGCCCTTAGAGAGGAGCCTACAATGCATTTTCCCAAAAATAGGAGGGAGGAAATCCTAAGACTTAACCCAAATAGGGGATGACCTCGAAACTACCAGAACATGGAACCAAAAACCAAAAATAGATGGGTAGGGAAAGCTAGGGTTTCCTCATCAGTATCTGCCTCACCTAAAGTTTTTTCTTCATGGAAGCTAGCAGCTCACATTCCAAGAGGGGACCTTCAATTGCAAGGATTTGAGTTTCTTTTTTCCTGAGGACTTGGTTCAAGGTCCTACCCTCGTTCCTTTCACTACCAGTAGATACATTCTCTAATTTCTAAATTTTTAAAATAGGGTGAGGAGTGCAGTGCTTGTTACCATATTTTAATTCCATGATATTTGGAATTAGATCTTGCAAACATAGAGGCTTTAGAACATTTTGGGATGTAAATTCTTGATTGAGTGAAATAAAATATGTTAGAATTATAAGATATTCTAGCTGAGGCTCCATGAATTCCTCTAATATTGAAAGAGTCTCTCCCACTAGGAAATCAAAAGGATTTTCTTATAAGGGAAGTTAGGAGGGCTTACTTGGGCCAAGGGATGCTAGGATAAAATTTGAGGTATGTTAGAAGCAGGAAAATGTTCATGAGGAAACTTGGCGGCTCTAGAAGGTATCTTCTTGGAAACATGAATAGGTTCCTAAGGATATCTAGAGGGTGTATTCTTGGAATATAGATGGATCTTGGATGATGTGCATCGAGATGAGAGATGTCCTTATTTCATGCATATGGAACAAAAATAAGGTTTGCTTTTGTACTCAATTTCTTGATTCCAAGTGGGGATATCAGAGATCAACTCAATGGAGTTTGGTAGATCTGATTCCAAATTAGCCAAGATGCACATTTTGGTGAAGATCATTCTTAAGTTCACTTTTGTAGTTGGATCAAAAGAAACTAGCTTCTCTATAGCTCTCACAATAGCAATGAGGATGTCTTCATGATAGAACTAGATTGATAGAATAAGGAATATGTTCCAGAAGAGGTTGACGATCAACGATGTAGGGAGGCTCAGTAGGCTGGTGATTCCTAAAAAGCATGCGAAGCATTATTTTTTACTATATTTCACGAAGGAGGAGAAAATGATGTTGACATAAGGATGAGAGTAATAAGGCATGAAATTTTAGGTATAAGTTCAGGGAGATCAATAAGTCTTATGTGTTTATCAAGGGGTGGATAAAGTTCACCAAGGGAAAAAAATTGTAGCTTGGTTATGTTCTCTTGTTTGAAATGGAGGAAGATAATTATATGATCAACAGGTGTCCTCGAAAACAAGAGATTAAACTGTTCGGTGTCAAAATCTGCACTACAAATGACTAGCTATAAAACTGTAGTTTTGATTTTTATTTATTTATAATTGACTTGATTTTTATTTATTTATAATTGGCTAAATCTTTCTGTAACAAATTGTTTGAATTGGGTGAAAATTCAAGTTCTTGAACCTGGTTGTTTTGGTACATATTCTTGATGGTACTGTTTTATTTATTCTCTTAATTTTTGTTAAATTAAAAATGAATATTGTTACCAATTGAAAAACCTTAACCTCTTCACAAACACAAGAAATACAATATGCTTTTTTATTTTAAATTTATATCAAACTATTTTATAAAGTTGGTGCATACCTTTTTATAAGCAAATGTTTTTTTATAATATAATAATTAACTAAATTTATTTTTTCTTTTTGCTAGCTTTTCTTTTGAGAGTTTATTAAATACATTCAGTTTGGTTATTGATGTTTTTTCTATTATGTGAGGATGTTATCTATTACTTTCTTTGGATGAAGCATTATTTTAATAAAAAATATAATTTACATTAATTTTTAAAATGGATTATAATTAGATTAGTTATATAACCTCTTTTAAATTAGATAAAGTTTTTGAACATACATTAAAAAGTTGACATATTTTTTTAATAGAGGTTGTATTGAACTTATAAATTGCTTTCTAAAAAACTTGTTTTCCAAAAAATTATAAATATGTCTATGTTCCACAATAAAAAAATAGACAAAAATAATTAATTTTAAGAGATCCAAAATATTTTAAAATCTAACTACAAATGTTGTATAAGGATTAAATATAGGAAAAATTTATCTTTTGTAAATATGACTAGTACTAAGTTAGTCTCTTAAACTTATGAAATTAAGAAGACAATGAAACAATGAATCTTTCCCTCAACCAACCTAAATAAAATTAAAGGAAACTAACTCTATTATATGGGATTAAAGGGAACTAGTTTTACTGGTTAAATTAGAAGTCAAAGTATATATTGTTAGAGATTAAAATATCCATTGCAAATGGCTAGTTGTTAAGTTGTGATTTTATCTCTCTCTCTCTCTCTCTCTCTCTTTTATATATATATATATATATATAATTGGAAAAATCATTTTTTGTAACAAATTGTTTGAAATGGATACAAATTCAAATTCTTGAACAAGGTCTAGGAGAGAGTTCTTATTTTGATACATATTTTTGTTGATGGTATTGTTTTATTTATTCTTTTAATTTTATTTATTTATTTTTGTTAAATTAAAAATGAACATTGTTGTGTTTGGAAAATATTAACCTCTTCATATTGTTTTATTTTAAATTTATTTAGAACTATTTTATTAATTTGGTGCATACCTTTTTACAAGCAAATGCTTTTTTAAAATAATAAATAACTAAATTTATTTTTTCCTTTCTGGCTAGTTTTTCTTTTGAAAGCTTATTAAAGGAGAGGTTGAATAGGCCTAGGTTTCTAGTAAGCACTCAGAGATGCCAATTCAAGCCTGATTCCAATAGACCAACGGGCTGAGTTTAAACAAGAAAGTTGGAAACCTCCTTTGTTGATTCAACAATAAGTAAAAGGATGAGACATCAAAATTTATTGGAGGAGGTAAATAATACTAAGATTGCTAAAAATTAGTTTTGACCAGCAATAGAGCATCCATATAAATGAAACAAAGCAAACATAATATAGTTTTTAAAATAAAATAAGTATCTAATCTTTGAGAAATTCATGATCTAAAACTGAAGGTAAATATAAGAGAATATCATAGAGTAACCTAAGAATCCATTGATCTTCCTTGAAATGCTTTATTTGGGGCTCCTCTACATTGCCTTTATTTCTAGGATCCTCCTCCTCTACCTCCTTCTCCTTCCCACCATTCCATCCATCTCCCCACAAATATTCTTCTCCAAGTGCCCAAAAACCAAAAACATGGAGAGCCATCATGGCTTCTTTTTCCAAGTTGGTAGGGATAGGCTTTTTCATTAGGAAAAGCCTCCCTTATCAGAAGACCTCACTAACATGGGGATTAACTCTCATTTCCAAAACAACCATATTTTAATGTATTAAAAATACTTGCTACTTTTGGAAAGGCCACACATATATAAAAATATATTAAATCACTCATGATCCTACCACATTAAGTGAAGTCATTATTTGCGTTAAACAATTATTAACCAATTCTTGTTAAATGATTCAAAAATTACATTAAAGCAAATATTAAAGTGCTAGTCAAATATCATAATGGTCAATCACTTCAATCATAACCATTTTATGCATTTTAACAATATTAAGCTATTTATTAGCAAATCAATTTAAGATCAAGAAAAATATTAAATTATGAGCTTAGTGATGTAATGGTTAGTCATTTTTATTCAAACCATTATATGCACAAATAATATCAATCAATTCCTTGGCTAAACAATTTAGAAGCATCATCAAGGAAGATATTAAATTGTTAACTCAACATTGTTCACCAGCAAACATGGTTAGCCCTACAAAATCATAAAAGCTTAGCAATATCAATAAACATAAAAAATAATCGATGTCACATCTTATCCTTACATATTCATAGCACCCAATAATGTTAGGCATTGAAATAATAGATCCAGTTATATTGTCTTCTCAACAAGGGTCTTGCAAGGGCATGTCATGATAGATACGAAAGAATGTAAGAATTTCAACATAAAAATTGGGCTTTTATGTTTGAAAGAGAAGGTAGTTATACCTAAAATTGGTGATTTAAGGAGAAATATTATGGAAGAGGCACATAATTATCCCTATTCAGCTCATTAGTGAGGGTTAAAAATGACAGAAAATATGATAAAGAGATTTTATTAGATCTGAATGAAGCAAGACGTCACTAGTTTTATTGCAAGATGTCTAGAATACCAAAAAGTGAAGGCATATCATCATCACCTAGCAAAAACCTTATACCCACATGATGTACCAATGCAAAAATAAAAAGAAATCTCCATGGAATTTATAATGGGTCTACCTAAGAATAGGTACCAACATGATGTGATCTTGGTGGTGGTTGATAAGTTGACCAAGAGCATGGAATACTCTTTTATTTTATATTAAACATGATAACTATATTAAATTTAAAAAAAAAAAATTAACTCATTTTAACCGTGCAAGTACAATAGTTCAAATAAATTTACTAATGTTTAATTCAACAATGTTTCGATACATGCTTCACATAACTTCACCCAATTCTTTTTACTTGTTAAATTTATTCAAAGTTATCATACTGTGATATATACTTTTGTGTTATATTTTAGGTATAAAGGATGAACTAACATCACATATGCTTTAGTTTGAACTTATCCTTAATTGTAGTGTAAATAAAAACTATTTTTCTTCATTAATATTTTAAACCATTTTCTTATTTAATATTTTATTTGATTTTCTTGTTGTAGTGTAAATTGGCTTGTGAAATTTTATTTTCTTATTAATTTGATTTTATACTTTAATAATCTTATGTTTAAAACTTCTTTGTTATTATTTTTATATAAAGTTATAAAATTTTGGATAGAATGAAAGTTTGTTTGGTAGGTTATAAAGGTAAGTTTTTAACCATAGCAAGAAGACTACAACTCATAAAAATAACATTGTAATTTATCCCTATATATATGATGTTACTTGGAATATTGTTAGTAGGTATAACATCATTCAAAGAAACTTTCTTTAGAAAGGATGAAAGGAAAAATTTAAGTTTCATCTTT